>JAWNLW010000147.1:0-13873 GCA_035042075.1 Drosophila macrospina | reverse complement strand
ATTTCCTTGTTGTTGGTGATATTTTTGCTGTTAGCTTTTTGTTTGCTGAATCAGCTGAAGTACTAGTCTTATCTTAATTATCTTCTCCGGTAATTAACTGATTTTCAGCAAACCTTCGCTCTTGAACATAATAAAGATGTTAGAGAGATATTCTGGTTGACTGCAACGGTCGAAGTCCGAGAGTAATAATATCGGATTTTCCAATAATTTAATTATGAGCGTTTTGTTATAAATCGTCATAGCTTATCAGTAAAGTTTTGGAGTACACCTGACTTTGACATAATTTATATCAGCTGCGCTCTAAATCCTAGGCAAATCCGATCTAGATTCTAGCAAACGTCTATGCTGGCAAAGAATCAGATAAGAACTTGATTATAAAGTTTGTTATCAACATTAAAGGGAGCCAGTATCTATATGTGTACGTAAAATTATTTATAAATAATTGGGCGTCGAGCGTTTGGTCATCGCGACAAGAGTAACGTCAGCGTCGATGTGGTCGTCGCCTCAATTGACCACTTTAGCCTATAAAAGCTATTGTGTTCAATGACAATACAGTTAGTTTGCGGAACATTCAATCCACAAGCGTCTCAAATTAATTTGTGTTTCTTACACATGTTCAGGAGCAAAAATCTTATATTGATTATGGCGCAGCCCAATCAGATTGCACTGCCACTGGCTGCATTGATCCTGATGCTTGCAACTACCGGTGCAATCTCGAGTAACGATGAGGTCCTTCTTACCGGTCACTCGACCAATGAAGCCTGGCATATCAGTTTTTACGCTGGCTACGGATAATGTACTCATTACCAATGTAACCGGCACTAAGCTGATGACCAGTAACTAAAGATCCTAATAATGACGACATCTGTGATAGAGATGTGGAACGCATTCGTAACGCAATCGTTAATATGGAGGAGTGGGCTCTAGAATGTAAGTGACCTTTTTTTTGCAGTGTTGTGCAATCCTTAAAACTATCGTATTTTTTATGATCGCCATAAATCAAATTATAAGTAAAAACTGATAAGAACTTAACGATAACATTTGGTTAATTGAACTATAAAGCAAGAGATTCATACTACAACCTGACACCATGATTATCGATTGTAAATATGTTTATATAAAGATATTTGCTGAATGACCACATTAACGAATTGATTATCATATAAAATAGTTGTATTTGTGATTCAATTACATTGTGATATCTTTAACACTTACACATATCTGGCGAGACTAGAAGGCTGATGGTTGATTTTACCCTTAAAATCTGGATTTGGATTTACTTACTAGCTCCCCGGTGCTTATTAATGCCCTTAAGCCTTTTAAAATGAGGAAAAAAATTTAGAAATGTTAAATTGAGTACTCTGATTATTTGTTACTCTTACAAACTATTATTCTAAATTTCGACCGATCATTCCAATGCAGCTATATAATGCAAAATCTGATTTTAATAAAATTTGGCAAGGATGTAAAAGAAACAAGCGGGATAGGCTTCAGACGAGCGAACATTTATAATTTTATAATATAATTTTGTTGTCATTTGAAATTGGGTCACTGTATCCAAATTAAACTGGAATAAAACTACGAGTCGCCTTTCCAAAAATTTGAAACTTTCTGCTATCTTTGCAGATGTTCGATTGAATAAATTAATAAATAATATAAATTGATCATTTGCTTCACAGTTTCCGAAATCGACAATACATATACAGCAAGAATATTTTCATTTGTCACATGTATAAATTCGAATTTTTAACGAAATTTGGCCACATTTTGCGAAGAGGAATAGATTCATGTACATGTACATATGGATACAGTATATCATATACTTATATTGTTTATATGCTTACGTGCTACGTGTTACAGTTCCGGATACATGGGGACGTCTACCCGTAGGATTTTTCTGGGGTCATCTGATCAGTATGGGTCAGTATGAGGAATGCGTTGCGGCGTCCTCTACCTATGGGAATGAAATCCGCGGACAATATTGTCTGGCTCGTCTCAACATCACACAATTCTACACCAGAGTGAAGCGTCGCCAAGAGGAAAACATGCGCATAAGCTACAAACAAACTGATCCGCAAATTTTTGAATTAGGTGTATGTGTACCAAGCACGTGCAGCGCGAAAAAAACAGATCAATTTCTTAAATTTGCCATTTCACATTTTTATGGTAATGATTTCATCGACCTCGATCAGCAAATGATTCAAGAGAAATGGTGTAAATATGATGCGCCTATTGAGTTGCGTGGAGTTGATATATTTGCCATGTACGTAAAATATAACTATAATTTAAACAAGGAAAAAAGTTTATCTTCGGTACGCCGAAGATTTAATGATTCAATTTAATTTCGCCCGTTAGTAACTAATTGTGAAGAAATCTGCTGTTATCAATTTCCAAATTTTGCAAATAACATAAGTTTGGTCGTCAGTCGTAATATGACGGGCTCTGTGCCCGTCCGTCTGTATGAATACCTTGATCTCATGATTAAGTCTTACTCAGATCAAGTCAATTTATAATTTATACCACACCCATTTCACTCCGGCAATGATAGATAAAAGTCTTGCATTACTATTAGTGTGACAAAATTTGGTTCAAACACTTTTAATAACTCCAGAGTGATTTGTTTTTAAATTTTTGTCGCCCTCCAATTATGTAAATTGAGAAATCGTCATGCGATTAAAAGGGGTGTGGAAGTGGGAAGTGGTGAGTGATTGGGGGTTGGAGAAACCTAAATCATCTTTTATTTATGCTTTTTGAAGAACTTATATTTGTAGACCAGAGGATATTATCAATATTTACATTATGATATATATGTATATATATATATATATATGTATATATATATAAGTGTAATAATTATAATTCTCATTTTTACTTTACAATTAGCGTCTTTTTTTCGCTGATTATTTTGTTTTTGATAGCTAGCAGCATCTATGACTTTGTGCAGACACGTAATGGTGGTAAGTTGGTTTTTGTTCCAGACTGTTATAATCATTGGCAAATATTTATCATTATATTTTTTCTATAGGCCAAAAAAGACCGCTTTACTTAGCCTTTTCAGTGCTTCACAATGCGCCTAAGATTTTCACGGTCAAAAAAGTCAATAATCCAAATGTTATACATTGCTTGAATGGTCTACGATGTTTTAGTATGATGTGGGTTATCTTTGGGCATGGCTACATGACTTTCTACGATTTGCCACATATTAATCGGAACAAATATTATACGTGGCTGCAGACGCCGTATTCTATGCTCGTACAGAATGGCTCACTATGCGTAGATACATTCTTCTTTATGTCCGGTCTGCTGATGTGTTGGGGTGCTTTCCGAGAGATGGAACGCACCAAGGGCAAACTTAATATTCCAATGATGTATTTCCATCGCTATATACGACTTACTCCAGTTGTTGCCGTTGTAGTGCTTTATATCATGTCCCTATACCGCTACTCTGGTGCAGGCCCCATGTGGTTTAAACTTGGCACACAAGATCAGCGCTGTGCGGACACATGGTGGGCCACGCTCCTCTATGTACAAAACTACGCATTTCCTTACAGCATCGTAAGTGAATTACTCCCTTTGTATATTTATGGATACGATTATAATTTCTCATATTTATCTTATTTCTACAGTGCGTTTCGCAATCTTGGTATCTGGCTGTAGATACACAGTTATACTTCTTGTCACCGTTATTCCTAATACCCCTCTACAAGTGGGGAAAGAAGGCACTTATACCCATTGTTATATTTGCCTTGCTCTGCTTGGGCTGCACCGTTGCCACATTTTTATATAACGACTTCACACTGTTTCGTGTCCAAGATGATCATGTAGATCTCCGCCAGCGCTTAACCTATTACCCTACACACACTAGAATTCCAACTTGGTTGATCGGCGTCATCTTTGGATACTTTCTATTTACATGTAATCGCGGACGACAAATTCCGCTGGCCAAGCACTGGGTAATCACTGGCTGGGTGGTAGCTTTTGGTGTCATGTTGGCTGATCTTTGGGGTCCATTCTGGCGAATCTTGCCGGACACACCGGATTCCCCACTTATTGAAGGTGCTGTGTTTGAGCCGCTTAGCCGCAGCTCCTGGGCATTTGCCATAGGCTGGATTGTTTGGGCCTGTTACAATGGACATGGTGGTCTCATCAACGACTTTCTTTCATGGGGATTCTTCACGGGTTTCAGCCGCCTATGTTACTGCATGTACGTCATACACAGAATCGTTCAGCTGGTTAACGCAGCGCGTCTTCAAACAGACACACATTTCTCTGATTATGATGCGGTAAGATTGACCTAGATGTGTTTTTATTATCAAGTAATTCTATGTTGATTTCAGATTTTACGATGGTGGCATGATTTTGGTATTACACTAACTCTATCCATATTTGCAACGTTGGCCTTCGAGTCACCAATTCTGGGTATTGAGAAAGCTATTTTTGGACGTGGGGACACCAAGCCTAAAGAGCAGATAGCCGGCGACAATAACAATGGCATTAAGGCAGCTACTGATGAGCAAGTTCCTGCCATTTCCGACACTAAGAAAGCATTAGTAATAGAACCCGCAAGCAGCGGAGTTAAGGATCCATCAAAAGCCTAACCACTTGTTTGTCACTCATCCATTCCGTTTTGATGAAAAAACCAAGCGGAATTCGAATTGTGTGTGCCTTATTGCCAGCTGCTGCGAATAAGGGCAAATTACATAAACATATAAATTTATTTACATTGTATAGCAAACACTAATAGACCCAAATACTAAATACATTTGAATTATACATATGATTTTAAGCAAATAAATTAACAACATAAACCATATGATTAAAGTCAAAAGTTAATAATCGAAACAAGCTGATTAGTTTAATAGTCTGTGTCGGTCATTAAAGTAATTTGATTTGCCTGTTAAGTGCTTGGTGATAAAATGCACATTTCCATACTTTTTTATTACATTTGTAATTTTTTTATTTATTCTTATTCTTATATATACTTACTTAACATATGCATGTATAGGTGTCGTTTGCTGCCTCGCTTGAACATATTTTTGGGTAAACAATTCAATGCAAAAAAATTTATTTTTTTCAACTGTGAATATTTTTTCTATTTGTCTGTTTCTATGAAACTTTTAAGATTGTTTCACAATGCAATTTGTTTAACGCCTGTTAAGTTAGCATTGTTAACTTATTCAAACTTTAAAATAATCTCCCCTTTATGTTGCCTCTAGCTTTTGTTGTTGCTGAGATCGACGAGTTATTACGAAAAGACGGACGAACGTATCCCATCGGACTTGCCTATTGATACAGATCCCCCTTCTTCTACCTGTACATACATAAGCCTAAAGATATAATCAAATTTTTTTGAAATTTTTTATGCGTTACCCTGTAACTAACGGGTTGAGTTGATCGACTCTTCCCAGTACCCGTACCCTCGAAATCAGTCGCTTCATTTGCAACAAATAACATTAAAATAACAATAAATGTAAAAAAAGAAAAAAAAAAATAATAATAAAATAAATATTATACACCGGTCTCTATACAAATAAAAGTATTTTTGTGAATGAGTATATAGTGTATATGTACATACGTATGTATACACATACATACAATGAATGGTATTAAATATCTGGTTATTATGATTATTTTGTATATATTATATATGTATGTATAAATGATTTACAGGTGAATATTTTTATAAATGCACACACATAAACATTACAAGAACCTTCATGCCAAATTTTGCGTCTCTCTTTAAGCTTTTGAAGTTGCTAATCGCTCTTGCTCTCGAAGTTGCTAATCAACACTTTCATACAGTCAGACCGACGGACATAGCCCAATCGAATCGACTGTTGATAATGGTTAACAATATATATATACTTTATAAGGCCGGCCACGCCTGGCTCTACCTGGTACATACTTTTGCAAAAAGTTAGTAAATCTCTGACACAGGGTATAAGGCCTGTATCTCGGGCGGCTACTCAATCCCCTACGCCATCTATCACAAGATTTCAAGAGCAATTTGTTCGTGAGGTGTTTTTGTTTTTAAGTAAGAATATTCTTAAGTAAGGAAGAGTAAGTACAAATATTTCTATACATTTTGAGTTTAGCATTTTTTTATTTTTATTCATTATTTATTTTTTTACACTCTGTACTAAAAGTACATAGTCTACTAAGTTTGACGAAAGCGAAATGAGCCTAACAGGCAGAAGGAGGCGTGGCAGACCCTATAAAATATATATACTCTTGATCAGCATCAACAGCCGAGACGATATAGCCATGTCCGTCTGTCCGTCTGTATGAACACCTAGATCTCAGACACTATAAAAGCTAGGGTTACCAAACAATACTTGTATAGTGTGCAGGCAGATCAAGTTTATTTTAGATTTTTTTCACGCCCGCTTCCGCCCCCGCAAATCGAAAAAAACGTTTTTCTAAAACTATCGACTTTAGATTTAGATTTAGATTAAGATTTAACACATATGGAGGATGTCCCAGTGCGGACGTTCTCTAAAAATTTCAGCACGATTGAAGAATAAACATAGAAGATATTGAGGAATGAATGATCACCAGGTTAATGGCAGCTGCAGCGGCCAACAGTTGATCTAGTTAGAACAATAACAAGACACGTGGCAAAGGCGCCAGTTCGAATCCCGCTGCTGACAATAACAAATTTAAGTTTTAATAATTATAAATGATTTACTTTTATTTTATTTATACATATATTATTACTTTTGCCTTATTTGTCAGAAAATATTAAGAATTTAAGAGAAAGCAATAACCAAATTCCTTTAGAAATTCGTATTAATATATATGACAAATGCAAAAACTCGTTCTGTGTATTGAGGTTGCCAACCATGCAGTATGTAAGGCGGTGGGTCAAGTTTATAATTTTATAAAAGCAATACAGATGCACAAAACGCGTTTTTATTACCACCAATTGATTTTTCTTCATAGTTTTCATAAGCATCTCAGTAAAAACAGCCACACATTGCCCAGTAAAATGAATACGATATAAGTAGTCAAAAAGATGTCAATGAGTCCCAAAAATTTATAGAATACTGTAGTAAGAGTACAGTGGCGTCATTTGTAACAGGCGACAATTGCAAGGTTCTTGTAAATAGTCAAGATGGATCTCCTAATTGGATGAAGCTGTATCAGATGAATTTACAACAAAGTTAATAGCCAAACAGATGCAAAGGAATCTTGAATATACATATTTGATTTTGTATGATCACTGCAGCATTGGGTCGATATTTCATAAAAAAGTCTAATCATAACGGTAGAAATAGAGAATGAAAGTAAAACTGTGCAATGCTCGTGCGCAGGTGTCTTGCGCTGTTAACTTACTTGTTACGAACCGATAGTTAACCGATAGTCCGTCATCGTTGCGTTCGGCTACGATGTCATCTTGGGAACTGCAGTGCAACATGTTGATCTGATACTGGGAAGATGGTGACTTTAGTACAGATGAATTTAATTTTAGGGTAGGCTATAAGTATATAGTATGAATTATGTTCTCGGACTGTAGGACTTTAATTTTCGATGCTTCAGTTAGACTTACTATGGTGATTTCTACGTTTAAAATTGTCTCCAAATCTTCATAATCAAAAATAGTAGGATTTATTATATCAGCCTTAGCTAATGTAATTGTGAGTATCAAGTTTGAATTTTGGTTTATTACCATACTATTTCTCGATAATAATGTTTCGTATAATTGCGGTGTGTCCACTAGCTCATTATTGTTTGCTTTAATTATTTCATTTATTAATTTATTTCTGTGCTTGCGAATTAATCACTATTTGTCTATTGTTTGCATCAATTAACTTTGACTCGGACCACCTAACCTTTTCAAAATCGTGCCAGCTATTAGCTTTAGTGCTAAACCTAGAACGTCTAGGCTTCTTCCCATTCTATGGTGCACTTTTACTACGGACAACTAATTAATAATATGCTCTATATCTACATCTAACATCTTTCGCATGTGCGATTGAGGGAATAATTTTGCTAATTGTGCAGTTTCATCTATCACACTAGCAAATTCTGTCATGTTGTCCCGTGTACCACCGAAATGTAGTTTGAGTGAGAGTAGTCAACAATCCGACAATTTACTAACCCTAACAATGTTTAATCCTGCAAAAGATAGAAAAGGAAGGAATAAAGATCGTAGTTCGCTTAAATATCAATCTTAGCCTACTTAAGGTTGTCCTTATGGACCACCCTCCCTTTAATGAGAACATACGTTCACAGGTCTGTTTGAATCGTTACTTCTGTGCAAAAATTCTATTTTGCCTGTTCGAGTTAGATCTGTTAATATTATCATATTCGGCTTTTGCAATTTTATTTTTAATGGTCTGCCTGAGAGACGCGAGCGGTTGGGCAACGGCCAATTTCGAGAACTTTTCAATGCAAGTAAGGAACTATTTTTTATATGTACATTGAAAAAACGAAAATGTTGAGCATTTCTCCAGCATATAATGGGATTGGTGTCACCCCAAGAATCTATTTCTTTGGGTGCCTGTCGTGTTTTGCTTTTCTACATGTCTTGCAATTTATTACTACCTCATTTTCGGAAAATAATAATCACGAAGGATTTGTTTCACATTTTCCTGAGCGGCCCTATGCCCGCGATTGTGTTCAGTGGTGACAATTTCAATTTGTTCACCTTTGTCTGTAATGTCTATAACAACATTCTTGCAATGCCAGAACTTAATTGCCGGAAAATTTAACACCAAATCATGTTGTATACTGGCTAACGTTGGCATATCACAGTAAATCGCGTTTACTGAGTTAGTATTAATGAGTGTTTTGATTACTTCAAATAGATTGTTTTTATCTGTGAAATTTATAAGGTTGTGTATTTATTTTTTTTTTTTCCATAAGTATGATCTTTCTTTTTAACGGGAATTTGACTTTTTCGAGAATGAACTGGTTCTTGAAACAATTTACAGGCTTTTCTGTCGAATCAATCGTGTAGGATAATGATATTTCGCTGTGAATCGTTGCAGCGTCTGACTGTACTTCATTTTCCAAATTGTTTAAATTTTACCGGGAAAGGGCATCTGCCACGAAATTATTTCTGCCAGGTTTGTAGAACAACTTTGCATTGCGTTCATCAATGTATGATTACCATGTTTTGGTTTTCGCATTTGTGTTCCTGTCAGAGACAGCGAAGGTAAGGTGGTCTGTAAAAATGGTTATTTCTTTTGACCCATACAGGTAATTTTGCAATTTACCCAAAGCGCAAAAAATTGATAACAACTCCCTTTCGTTTGTGGCATAGTGTGTTTCGCACTTTTTTAACGTTCGTTTATCTATAGTGCGAATCGTGGCGATGATCAAAGTATTAAAGGGTAATGCCTTGTTAGAGGTCGAAAACGCCTTTGAGTTTTTCAATATCGTGCTTTTGAATTCCTTTTTGACGGACATCTCTAAAGTTCACACTGTCAAAGTAATGGAAGTTAAATTGTTCCGATTTGTTTTGATATTTACTAGTGCTATTTTGCAAGTCTAATACCGCTCTTGCTTGTGCTAACAAGTCAAAGCCTATAATGACATCAAATGAACATATCGTGTTCAGTAGAAACAAGTCAGGCAGCTACAGTCGTGCAACGGCTGTGGGAGACTCTGAACTAATCGGGGAGAGCAAAAAAAATAAAGCAAATATAAAACTAAATTTAAAGATAAATAAGCGCTTAAGCAATGTTCAACTCATTATCGTTCGTTCTTGGAAGAGAGCAGCAATAGTGAGTGAACGCGCAAGAGCGAAAGGGAAAACAAACAACCGTTACTTTTTTTGCGCGTTGCTGTGTATACACGTATAACTGTAACTGTACTGCGTGGCTGTTATTACTGAGATGCGTATGAAAACTATGCTGACAAATCAATTGGTGGTTAAAAACGCGTCTTGTGCATATATGTATATTGCTTTTATAAAATTTTAAAAACATTAAAATTTTGTTTGGGATGCACCAAGATTCGAACCGCAGACCTCTCACACGCAAATCGTACGTCCTATAACTTGAGCCACCGCCTTACATACTGCGCAGTCGGCAACGTCAATACATATACAGCACGAGTTTTTGCATTTGTCATAAATATACATATATACGAATTTCTAACGAAATTTGGTTATTGCTTTCTTTTAAATTCTTAACATTTTCTGACAAATAAGGCAAAATTAATAATATATGTATATATAAAATAAAAGTAATTAATTTATAATTATTAAAAAATGTAATTTGGAATTGTCAGCAGTGGGATTCGAACTCGCGCCTGTGCGGCAATTTTGGCCGCAGAGGTGCCATGGACCTGGTGATCATTCATTCCTTAATACCTTCTATGTTTATGATCCGATCGTGCTGAAATTTTCTGAAATCTGAATTAAATCTAAAGTCGGTAGCTTCATTAATACGTTTTTTTCGATTTGCGGGGGCGGAAGGGGTCGTGGCAAAAATCTAAAACAAACATCTCCGTGCAAACTATACACGTGTTGTCACCAAATTTTGTTACTCTAGCTCTTATAGTCTCCGAAATCTAGGTGTTCATACAGACGGACAGACGGACAGACGGTCAGACGGACATGGCTATATCGTCTCGGCTGTTGATGCTGATCAAGAATATATATACTTTATAGGGTCTGCCACGCCTCCTTATGCCTGTTACGCACATTTCGCTTTCGTCAAACCTAATAGACTTTGAACTTTTAGTTCAGAGTCTAAAAATTGTGAAATATGCCCAACAATTTTCATAAGCCATTTGTTTGTTATCCTGCTCGAACCATGTACCGAGCTCACAATAAAGGGTTTTTCGACATAAACTACTTTTTTTAATCTCCTTTACGAGCTTAACGTAATTTTTGCCGCCCCTGTATCAATTAATATCTTTAAAGTCCTGTCACCCAACTGTTGTTTGATGTATGGCAGTCAGAGTCAATTTCCATTGGTTCTGGAACTTGTCCCTATTAATCTCTTTTACTTTTCCCAGGTAACCATTGTTGTTTTGTTGTTTTCCGATAAAGTAGGGGTCTTTTTCATTTCTCCGTTCGTCTCTTGCATGCCAGCGGTCTCTGTTGTCCTCTTTTTACTGTTCTCTTTCTGCAATGGCTTCGGCATATGAGGCTGAAAACATGCTATGCTCGATGCTGCCTTCTGCCTCTCTAGCTAATGCTAAAGCAGATGCTAGATCTCTCGGCTGAGCCGGAAAAACAATGGCTTTGAGTGGTTTTCTAAGGACTGAAATAAAGGCGTGGATTGGAGTGGATATTGTTTGTAACCAAAGTTAGCTTCCTCTAAACTTCGTCATAATACTTTATTAGGGTTAAGGCCTTGCCTCAGAAGTCGTAGTGAGGTTTTGTCAGCATAGGAGCAATCTAGTCTGGCCATGATTGCATCAATGTTCAGGACAGTATTATGTGATACTAATTCTGATTTATAGTACCGCTTGGTACGCATCAACGGCTGATTGCCTCCATGCTACGTATTCATCTGACCCACCACTAAATTCCGGTTCTGATTTTATTATGCCTAGTGGAATATTACAATTAATCTGTGGGTCCAAAGAAATTCTCTTATAGGGCTCAACTTGAGGTGCTTCGACATACAAGTTACTAACTCGCTCACTCATAGCTTTAAGCTGAGCTTGAAACCTTTGTTCTTGCCGCTCTAATGCTTCGCCGAGATGCTGATATTAATGCTTGTACATGATTTGCGTCCGTAGTGCTGTTCTGACTAATATGAGACCCTATGCTTGGAATTTGGCTATTGTTATATTCTGTGTCCCAGTCAATATCCCTATCGCACTCAGTTTTTATATTAGTTAATGCTTCTAACCAACTCATATGCTCATGTGTATAAAACAAATCCTTTGTTTTGAACTTGCCTTAGAAGCAGATGGCTCTAATTGTGTTGTATAAGAGATACCTAATTTAGTTGAATCGCACAAATACGATACACAGCACAAATTTTACACTGATAACATAATTATTTGCGGGACTTTAACTTTATTACTTGTACTTTTTTTTTTTAAATTTTTTAAAATTTTTGAACTTTAATTTTATAGTTTTAGTTTGTGTGATTTGGAGAAATTTTTAAACGAACTTACATAATGTGGGAAGTAGACTAAATTTAGTTTTAACAAGTCAGGCAGCTACAGTCGAGGAAACGACTGTGGGAAACTCTGTACTAATCGGGGAAAGCAAAAAATTTAAGTAATTTATATTATGATTAACTTCAATTAATACTTTTTATATCATTTTGTAGCCTCTCGAATTCGCTTCCTATTTAGCAAATTTAAAAGTAAATTTAAATGCCATAAACTACGCTTATAAAAACCGTATTGATTGGGACTCGAGCTCGCGATCCCTTGATTGACATTCTAACGCTCTATGCCCTGGGCCACCGACAACCGACTTTGGCAGCCGACAAGGTCAAAATATCACACTTCGTATTTTCGCCCTTGCAGCAAGTTTCTTTTGCTTAAGTAACGTTCAACTCATTATCGTTCATTCTTGGAAGAGAGTAGCAATAGTGAGCGCGAGAGCGTAGGAAACAACCGTTACTTTTTTTGCGCGTTGCTGTGCATACAGCTGTAAATAGCTGTAGAGCAGTAAATGTACTACGTGGCTGTTTTTTTTTTACTGAGATGCTTATGAAAACTATGCTGAAAATCCGATTTTTTGTTAAACACGCGTCCTGTGCATCTGTATTGCTTTTATACAATTATAAAAACATTAAAAAATTTTCCTATGACGCGGCCAGCCTCGAACCCCAGACCTCTCACCCGCAAATCGAACGTCCTATAACTTGAGCCACCGCACACTGCATGGTCAATACATATACAGCACGAGTTTTTGCATTTGTCATATATATTAATACGAATTTCTAACGAAATTTGGTTATTGTTTTCTCTTAAATTCTTAATATTTTCTGACAAATAATGCAAAACTAATAATATATGTATAAATATAAATAAAATAAAATAAAACTCGCGCCTTTCCAGCGTGTCTTGTTATTGTTCTAACTAAAGCAATTGTTGGCCGCTGCAGCTGCCATGAACCTGGTGATCATTCATTCCTTAATATCTTCTATGTTTATTCTTCGATCGTGGTGAAATTTTCAGAGAACGTCCGCACAGGTACATCCTCCATATGTATTAAATTTGAATCTAAATCTAAAGTTGGTAGCTTTAGAAATAAGTTTTTTCCGATTTGTGGGGGCGGAAGGGGGCGTGTTCACTATGTTCTATTCTGTGTTCTAAATCTTATTTTACTCTATTAACTGATTTAGACAGAAGATTGAAGCGAAATTGCTTTTACTGTTTGTTGTAGAGATTAAAGGTTGTTGCAGAAATTCATCATTTTTATTTTGATTTTAATTTGCGAATATCAAACAATCCTATCGTAATGTTGTTACTGAAAATTAAAGTAAGCCTGCATTAGTATGGGTTACATATCGATATGTAGCCGTCTATTTCGCCACTAGAAAAAGTAGTCGCATCGAAGCGTGAAATTATTTAGTTTTTAGCATTGAATTGTATTTTAATATAAGATTTTCATATATTAAGATATATTATAAGATATTCATAAATTAACAACGTGTTGTTATTTGATGAGTAGAATGATGACTTTTATGGACAGTCCGAAATCTTGTCAACATCTTTTATTTCGCTTCTACTTGGATTACAATATAGTTGGTAAGGAAGGAAATTAACTCGACTGTGTCATCAGACATTTTTTCAAGTTTAAAAGATCTAGCTATTTCCGCAAGAGTGCCATGAAAACGTTCTTGCCCATTTGAATAGCTGTGAACAGGTGGTGCATTTCCAATGTCTAAGTTGGGTGAAGTGAGTCGATGGAATGCTAGTCAAGCGATGCGGTAGTAGCTCCAGC
>JAWNLW010000146.1:0-12472 GCA_035042075.1 Drosophila macrospina | reverse complement strand
ACGTACACAGACACAGACACATGCATGCATGCATGCATGCACATGCATGCATGCACATGCATACGTACACATATGCATGCATGTACATGTATATGTACATACGCATGCATACACATGCACACAGAAGACAGATACACATGTGCATACGTACACAAGTGTGTGCATGTATGTATACGTATGTATACATATGTATACATGTATACACACAGATATGCACATGTACATACATATACACATACATGTACATGTACATATAAATACTATACATACATGTACATGCATACGTGACATACATATACATATGCATTAATGCATACACATGTATTGCATACGTACGTATGATATTATGCACACATATGCATATGCATATACATGTACATATGTATATGCATATACACAGATGCATGTATATGCATGCACACGTGTGCATATACATACACATGTACATGTGACATGCACACATACATGTACATGACATGCATATGCACACACATGCATACACACACATACATACATGCATACACACGTACACATACACATACTATGCATGCATACTGTACATGACACACACACGTACACGACACACACGTACGTACACAGACACACATGCATACGTACATGCACATGTACACACATGCATACATACGTACATACATACATGCATGCACACATGCACACATGCACACACATGCACATACGTATACACATGTATACGTACATGCATACGTATATATGTACATGCATACGCATGTATACATGTATACGTGCATGCATACGTATACGCATATGCACATGCATACGTATACATACACAGACATGTACATACAGACATATGATACATGTACACATGACGTACACACGTACATGTACATACATGCACACAGTACACATGCACATGCATATGTACACATGACATACACATGTACACACGATACATGCACACATATACATGACATGTACACACATGACATGTACACACAGCATGCATACGTACACGTACACGACATGCACATGCACACGTACACTGCATACGCATACGTGCATACGTATACGTACATGACATGCATATGCATACGCACACAGACATACGCATACATGCACATGTACAGCATACATGCACATGCACACGCATACGCATACGACATGACATATGACACATACGCATACGCATACACAGACATACATGCATACGTACACGCATGACAGCATGACACAGTACAGACATACACATGCATACGTATACGACATATGACGTACATGTACATGCATACACAGTACACATGCATACGTACACGTACATGCATACGTACATGCATGACACAGCACATGCATACGTATACATGCACATGACATGACGCATACGTGCACATGTATGCACGTACACATGACATACGCACATGACACATACACGTACACAGTACACAGACATGCATACGTACATGTACATGCACATGCATACGCATACGACATGCATACGTATACGCATACACGCACATGCATATACACATGCATACGCATACATGCATACGTATACGCATACGTACATACGCATACGCATACGCATACGCATACGCATACGCATACGCATACGCATACGTGCATATGCATACGCACATGCATACGCATACGCATACGCATACGCATACGCATATGCATACGCATATGCATATGTATATGCATATGCATATGCATATGTATATGTATATGCATATGCATATGTATATGTATATGCATATGTATATGCATATGCATACATATGTATATGCATATGCATATGTATATGTATATGCATATGTATACGTATATGTATATGTATATGCATATGCATATGTATATGTATATGTATATGTATATGTATATGCATATGTATATGTATATGTATATGTATATGTATATGTATATGTATATGTATATGTATATGTATATGTATATGTATATGTATATGCATATGTATATGTATATGTATATGTATATGTATATGTATATGTATATGTATATGTATATGTATATGTATATGTATATGTATATGTATATGTATATGTATATGTATATGTATATGTATATGTATATGTATATGTATATGTATATGTATATGTATATGTATATGTATATGTATATGTATATGTATATGTATATGTATATGTATATGTATATGTATATGTATATGTATATGTATATGTATATGTATATGTATATGTATATGTATATGTATATGTATATGTATATGTATATGTATATGTATATGTATATGTATATGTATATGTATATGTATATGTATATGTATATGTATATGTATATGTATATGTATATGTATATGTATATGTATATGTATATGTATATGTATATGTATATGTATATGTATATGTATATGTATATGTATATGTATATGTATATGTATATGTATATGTATATGTATATGTATATGTATATGTATATGTATATGTATATGTATATGTATATGTATATGTATATGTATATGTATATGTATATGTATATGTATATGTATATGTATATGTATATGTATATGTATATGTATATGTATATGTATATGTATATGTATATGTATATGTATATGTATATGTATATGTATATGTATATGTATATGTATATGTATATGTATATGTATATGTATATGTATATGTATATGTATATGTATATGTATATGTATATGTATATGTATATGTATATGTATATGTATATGTATATGTATATGTATATGTATATGTATATGTATATGTATATGTATATGTATATGTATATGTATATGTATATGTATATGTATATGTATATGTATATGTATATGTATATGTATATGTATATGTATATGTATATGTATATGTATATGTATATGTATATGTATATGTATATGTATATGTATATGTATATGTATATGTATATGTATATGTATATGTATATGTATATGTATATGTATATGTATATGTATATGTATATGTATATGTATATGTATATGTATATGTATATGTATATGTATATGTATATGTATATGTATATGTATATGTATATGTATATGTATATGTATATGTATATGTAGTATGTATATGTATATGTATATGTATATGTATATGTATATGTATATGTATATGTATAAGAGAAATTTTTTTGTAATAGTCTTATACTAACTTGATACAGAGTATAGCTATAGTGATTAATATGGAGCCGTCCCAAATTTCTTTAAAGGAGTTGGATTATTACTGAATGTCGGTTGGTGAAAAAGTCGTGATTAAATGAACCGATTATGATAATAAGTTCAGCACAATTAATAATGACACACAAATTGGCGCTGAGCATTAAGATTGAGCAAAAAGGAAAAAGAAGCTTTTACCAATAATTACCTACAATTAAAATTGATTTATGAAAATGCATTGGGGGAACGATTCTGGATACCAACAACAAAAGTGTAGCATGGAAAGCGTGGAATTCAATTAAAAAGGATTTGCCACCGCAGCTGCCGTGGTGCAGCAGTTGCGCCAATTGCCAATGCCAATCAATTAATAAGAAATGTTTCCCATGACCAGAGGAGTAAGAGGGTGGCAATTGGTCAGGTGGGTATCAGGATGTTGCTTAATGTGAGCCGTTATGCAATAACGCAGCCGTAACTAACACGAATTCCAACACACACATACACGCACACACGTGTACGTACGCATATATGTACAGTAATTGTTGGATATTCATACTATATGTATGTACAAAATTAACGCACACGCACGCCTGACGCTTGCCATGGACGGCAACAGAGACAGCGACGTCACCGATGGACAAATACGTTTATTTAACAAATTAATTGGCACAAATATGCGATAGGTGGCGCTAGGGGTGTCGAAAGGCCAAACGGAAGAGCGAGACATTAACTTAAATTGTCGCCAAGGCATGACCGGCATTTGGTGCTTGCTATCTCTCTTGCTCTCACTTGTTCATATGTGTATGTTTGTGTGTATGTGCGTGTGTGTCAATTACTTACACATTGTTGAACCTTTCGCAAAACGTTTTTGTGCCTTGGCCAACGTCCAGCGACAATGTCGGCCGGAATGTAATTAATAAACGTATTAAACGCATGCAAGTGAGCAGCAGCATCGCCATCGCCATTGCCGTCGCCATTGGCATTGGCATTGGCATCGCGCTTACAGGACGTGTAGCCAGCACCATCATGGAACCCAATTAATCAGCTGTAGACCGCTGTTATTCTCTCCACCCACTGGTCAATGGTCTATGAAATGCCCATTATACAACACACACACCACCACACACACACACATTCAGAATACTCGCACAATGCTGGAGTGGCTGAGGTAGTAGATGTGTCCAGGAGGATGGGTAAAAAACCACTACGCTCACACCACCAAAAAAAAAAACATACAGAAAACACACCCCCGGGAGCCAAGTCGTTTCAATATTTGGTTTTTTTAGCAAGAGCTCTTCGCCGCCCACAAAAGACAACGACAAATCCAACAGAAATAACAACAACGATGAGTGTCATAAAACAAAAGAAAATATACAGAAGCAGATAGAAAATTATAACAGACAGAAGACAATTTTTATATTACCGATTTCACGGGCGCGAAATTTATGAGCAGATATATTTCAGCCGGCGGGCCAAAAAGTGAAATACAATACATACTACAGTATAACTGAGAATGAGTATCATGAATCTGGGAAAGAACTTGAGCATAATAATAGTTAATATTTGTTGCCTATGAATCGGACAGAAGGAGAGCCAATCAAATTGTCTCGCTACTTGGGTTTTAGAAAGACGCCAGCTTCCAGTTTCACCTCAATAAGTCGCGAATTCCAAATAATTAATTACGTTTTGAGATGGTTATATATTTTACGATACACTCCATCTGAAATCTGAAATATTATCACTCAAGTATGTTCCATCTTTGATTCAGCAAAGATCTTCAGAATCTTTTACCAATACAAGGAGATACACGACGGGATTGGCAAGAGTCTATGTTATTGTTCTTATTAGCTCTTCTGAGTTTCTGAATTCTAGGTACTTATACGGATGGACAGACACAATAGATATATGCAGCCTTTCGCCAATTATATGTCTATATCCAAAAAATAATTATAATCTTTAAGGAAAATGAAACTTCTTAATAATTGGTCGACTTTTTTAGCCTGTACGAGTTTCAATCAGATTTTAGAGTGTATACTGTTCGATGATCATTACAATCAGTAATATTCTGAACTACAAATACAGTTAGAGATAGAAAAGCCACAGCTTTATATACAGATATATATTCTCATTGCTACAGTATTTACATCAGTCCTCTTCTACGGCAAATGCTTATTTGTGCGGGCTAAGCAACAACGAGTATTAAAGTGACAAATCACTGGCAGGAGTTGGCTACTCCACTTCCCGAATGCCAAATGAATCACCCAAAGGACGACTGACTGCCAGAATGACTATGCCGTGCGGCTTCTGCAGTTGCCACCCTCCGCGGGCAATGTAATCACATTTATTTGCGACACTCGAAACTGAAGTCTACTTCGTCTGCTGCGCCAGCCACAATTATTGTCTTGTAACGCACCCGCCTTCGCCTACAATTCTACCGGCCTACCTCATGTGCCACTCCCCCGTGTGTTGGAAGCTTAGCCAACTTTATACAAATCGCTGGCATTCAGTCTCAGCGTCAGCTGGAGCTCCTCATCCAAATGCCACAGCTACAATCCATGTCAGCTTGTCATGCCGCCAATGTCGCTTTTGCAGACTGTCAGGATGGTGGCAGGACGGGGAGTCTAACTGTCTCGGCAGCGGTAGTGGTATTTTTGGCTTATCATTTTTACATTTTTTGTGATAATTCACGTTTTATAAATTGTTTATGTGTTCCATTTGCCATTACATTGCAGAAATTTAGTTGATCTAACTTTTTTGGGAAAAAACAAAACTGCTGACTGATAAAAAATGCATATGATATATACTGAATGCTGATTGTATTACGAGTGGCAGAACTGTGGATGCCACGTGGATGGTCAGAGTCGTCAGTTAATCTTCTAAAAGCGAGTCATGACTTTGAAAAGGAAGAATCTATTTCGAGTCAGTCGGTAAAGTAATTTGGAAATTCAAATTTCTTGAAGATTTACATCAAACTAACATAGTTGTCTTGTGTGGCAGCGCCTTCGTTCCAAACACAAAAGTTCAACGGTAGCTGCCCCATGCCACACTGCAGAGTTGCCACACTCAATACTCGAGCTGCATGGCGCATCCAGTGTACAATCAAACTTTGCATCATCCATCAATCAACACTGGAGAACACATCAAAGCCGCATACGTGTTAAAATATGACGCTGACACACACACATTCGCATACACACACACTCGCATACACACACAGACATTCTGCCTCTTACCAATTACAAATTAGGCTAAACATCAGAATCGCCTCAACGTTCCAATGCATTATTGTGTATTGTGCCGCTACGGTAAACACACAAGAATCAACTCAACTCGAACTCCTTCTGTGAGTCAGTGGCAGAGCAACATTCAGATGAATATGCAGAGGCTGCAGAGTCATAGACATAAATCATACATAAGTCTAAGTAATTGTGTGGCGCATAGAGTAAACGAAGAGGGAGTGGGTGTTAAGGGACGCGAGCTGCAGATGAACATGGAAATGGAAATGGCGATGGTGATGGAGATGGAAATAAAGCCGAGCTCAGGCCTATTACGGTACAGCTGTGACTTGCCGGCTGACGCAGCTTCAGTCCAAGTTCGCAAGCTCACTGACTGCGCATATCCGCAGCAAATTAAAATTTCATTAAAGGCAACAGAAACACAGAAACGGATGCATGATTGGCGACAAGGGGGGGTGGGGAGGGGGGGGGGTGGTAGGTTCACACATGCATGCACATACACACATACCTGCATTCATATATTGTAGACACTCATATGAAGCGCTAGAGCCACAGCACTATGGGAAATTACCAAATTTTTCTGACCATAATTGATATCCTTGATTATCGTTTTTATAAATATAGTTGCATGAAGGAAGTGTCTCTGATTTAAGTATTTACTCTTAGTCAATATCTACAAACAAGTTGATTGGTCTATGCCCGTCTCTCTGTATGAGTGCGTCGATCTCAGCAACCAGAAGATCCGAAGACATCAACGTTGGTATGTGTGTTTCACTGTACCCTCGCCAGATCAAGATTATTAAAGATTGGTTTATAAATACAAAATTTTTTATCATACAAAAAAATTTTTTTTTAATATGTTGCGCTTTGCCGCCAACACATGTGTGTGAGCGAGACAAAGAGAACGACAGCACATGTATGCAAATAAGAATGTATGTATGTATGTAAAAATGTACAAGTGACCATCATGCCATCAAACCTAAAGATGAGACTAGAGACACAAATTGCATAAAGTTATTTGATTTATTTAATGATAGTCGTCTGTGCAAAGTCATAGCTTATATTCTTAATGAATTGACTTGCAAACATTGTTGCAAGTGACTGTCACGTTTGATCGACTGATCCGCTTGAACTATGTGTTAGAAATTTAAACTGAGAAAATACACATTCTTCTGACAGAGTTAATGACTGTACCAGATATATATCGACAGATTAAAGTGCACTGATTTCTTTGTAATACAGTATTTCGGTAATGAACATAACATATTATTAGTAAAGTAAGTATAAATTCAGCAACAAGCATAAATTCACGGTACAAAACCTAATTATTTATGTACCTTATTGAAATAGAATTGCATTTATTGTATTTATGTAGTATTATTATACACTTATTTTACTGAGGTACATATCAAGTTACGCAAATTAATAAGTTCGCATGAATTCACATGTTATTTGCTTGCAAAAATTGAGTTTAACAGTTGTTAAAACAACATTCATCCCGATGTTAGTTTTTAACATTTGTGGTGTGTGTATTATAATTTGATAAAGATTGATTAATGCCAGACAAATGGACAAAGCCCCCATAGTGCACAGTCTAAGCGACAGTTACATCTGCATAGTCAGCTATTGAGTGAGTGTGCCACACGATGACAAAGCCACGGCTATTTTACACTTTGTGCTACTATAACGAGTGTGGCAACAATGGATGAAAGAGTGGGTGGAGGCGGAAGGGCGTCCCTAAACTTTTGAGTGACTTTTGAAGATGCTTGTGTAGTACTCGAAAGCAGCTTTATGTAACTGTGCGCACACACACACTCACAGAAAAGCACGCACACACCCACACATACACAGAGGCACTCGTGGTACATTAAGCCGCTTAAACAGGTTAAAATGATTAAGCAATAGTGTGCCCTATGCTTAACACCGTATTATATGGAGCAACAGCAGTCAGAATAGCAACAAGAACAAGAACTACGACTATGACAACGACAATGAGAATGTTGCTTTTGGGGCTACAGTGCCTGCAGACAACAGTAGTAACTGGCAACAAACGGCTATCGGAATTGCAATTAATATTTATCGATAGACAGATGGATCAACGTCCGATCATTCTGTGGCATTGCGAATAAAAGTATCAAAGAAAATACAAAAAAAAAACACGCAGATTGAGTCACCAAAAATTTGTATTTAAAATTTGTTTAAAAGCAAGCTAACGTGAAACGTAGTTTAGTTAAAGTATTTAATTCAGATGTTGAGTAGTTCGTTTAGTTACGTTTGATTAATATGCTGAGTCGTTCAATCGAACTTTTTCCGAGCGATTCGATACTACTCTAACTTAAAAAATCGCACTGCAAATATCGAAATTAAAACTCACTCAAAACAATAGCAATAAAACAATTTCTTGGACAACAATTAACAAATAGATGGCAATGGGAAATTAAAAATATTGTTTATTGCACAAAATGCAAATAATTATTTGCACATTTTTATGAAGACTAGGCAGAATATTTGTCGTATGTTTGCGTGGGCTAGGAGAACTGCTTGACTTGCGTGGATGTTGAAGGAAAGTTGCACTTTTGATTCAAGGAATGAAATATTATGTTAATTTATGTGTATTCAAATGCATTCTTGTTCAGTCAGCGTGTACTCATTAGGCAGTGCCTACTGTACGCTGTGTCTGGGGTGTGCCTCTAACAGTGCCACTAACAAAGGCTTTGTGCTGTTTGTTGGACTTAGTATGATACGAATACGCCACGATTGCCGACACAAAGAGAAAGGGAGAGAGAGAGAGAGAGATAGACAATCACCCCAATGAGTGTGTATGTGTTGGAACGCTTTGTTGTGCAAACATACCTAATTAGTGTCAACTATTAACATAAAGAGTGGGCTTAACATAAGAACTCGAGACGACAGCAGCAACAGCCTTAACTACAACAGCAGTAGCAACAACAACCACGGCAACAACTGAGTGAGCTGGCCATAACTAACACTCGACTTAGAGTTGACTAAGCTCCAACAATGCCAACGGAGTAGTGCAATAGAGAGCGTGTCCTTAATACTTTACACAGGAGAACATGCAACAAACATACTGCGGCTGTCGTGGGAATTGTTGCTGTTAGTTGTTCTTGTTGTTGTTGTGGATGATGTTGTTGGCAAAAGTAAAATGCTATATAAAACGCGTGCATCATCTACGCTCGTCAACAAGCAAATGAAAGGAGAGCAGGCGAGCAAGCGGAGGAGCCAAAGCGGCTGCCTCAAGTATCATTGCGGCACTCATGAGATGTTGTTGACGTTGCTGCAACAACAGGGGCAACAGTAGCAACAACAGCGGTGAACACAATGTTTAACAACGATAACACACAGTTGCAACACTTTGCACTTGGCTCCAGTGTCCAGTGTCGAAGCACTCAAGCCACATTCCATATCCCACTACACATCCTGCAACAGGAAATCAGCAACATGAAGCACACAACAACTGTCGCTTATGCCATGGGGACGGACACCCAGTAACAATAGGGCTTAAAACAACATTTAAATAGTTGCTCAACACCAACACGAGCACTTTTCTATATTGCCACGCCCACATAAACGTGTTGCTGCTGCTCTATGTGTGTGTGTGTGCCTGCTTATGTGGTTTGTAGAATTGCAGCTGGACAATGGCATAACAGTGCTGAAGATGGAGGGACGGAGTTTAAGCTGCCTCGGCAGCATTTCTCAAGACGAATCGGTCCAATACTTTTGCATTTCCCTGCACTGATTGTCATTGGGACCATAACGCTTAAATAACATAAGTTTCGAGTGTAATTCAACGCCATCTCGAGCGCCAACAACTATGCAAAATTATGTGTATTAAAAAGTCGGCAAACTCTTTCATAGAGTCATAAATTTGGCGCCTGCCAAGAACCTGCCAGAAGTGGCGAGCTCTAGGGCCCTCTCTAAGTGACAGGAGCAAGAAAAAGGGCGGGGCAGCTGTTGGATAACGTTCGCTTGCAACTATTTAAAAGCCATAAAAGCTGAAAGCTGTTGCCCAACGGATATACCAGCCGGATGCAGTTGATAGGCATGAGTTTTGCACCAACACAAGGAAAAGACATAGACCGACACACACGCATACTCACCCAGACACACACGCTGTCAAAGAGTGTGTGAAGAGCAAGGATCAGACAGGCCGAACACTTTCCGGCACATTTGGGCAACACAAAAGCCCACCGCAAACAATGGACCGGGCGGACAGCATGCCGCATTCTATCTCTGTCTCTTTTCCTCCTTGCGGTGGGCGTGGACGGGACGGAGCTGAAAAGTGTTGCCAAACCTACAAGAGCTTTGCAGTAGAGCACACTAATTGCAACTCATGTAAATCGACAAGGACAACGACACACACAAGCACACAAGCGAGAGTCTTAATGCCAACTACAATGACGAGCTGCAAACGACGACGACAAACTACAAGTAAAAATAACTATTACATTGCCTATGTTGGCGCTCTGAATTCTAGATACTCTTTAAAATATCCTACAGTTAATGTGTAATCAATTCTAATTAAGTCAAGTGTAATTGAGAGGTGCATGATAAGCTGGCAAAAATACTACTTGAGGTTTGAGAATTATAATTTTAATACATAAAAGCGAATGCGAGAAAGTCCTCTTTAAAAATGAGATCCTTTTAATTAATGCTATATATAATATAAAATATAATAAATTCATAGCAATTGAATCATAAGAAAAAATACGAATTTCTACTTAATTACAAAGATACTTAATCTTCATAATTATGATGATGATTTTACAAGCAGGTAAATATTTCTTCTTACTCCAAAATGGTAAAGAAGGTTTGTAATTGGCACATGAATGACTTAAATTAAATAATTATGTAAAATAATTGCATCCATGAGCTTATGAACGATACAATCATATTCAATCTGTTGCCACATATTATGATACATTGGAACCAATATTAGTTTTGTAATTCGCTAGTACATTCGATAACGTATCATTTTCGATACTATTAAATTACAAAATAGAACTTACTTCATAATTACAAATAATTAAAGCTATTGTGTTAATTTATCAAATAAATTACTTAACTAAATTTTGATAAAATGTATGTTTTTAAATTATATTGAAATATTTGACGATTGGCGAAATATAATAAAATAAGGTTCAATTAAATTGTGTTGATATATAGTTTATTATATTATAGATTAATCAGAACTTCAATTATTTGTACTCCACATAGGCTCGATCTGGGAAAAGAACATTCAATCCCAGAGCAACTATAGTTCCCCAAAGATACCAATTTCTATAAGCGAATAAATTTCAAAATAACATTTATTTTGTTTAACATTTAGTAGATAGATAAACTGCCCGAACGTAAATAGTATTACCATAGGTAATATTTTCTTTCCTCTGAAATTCTAAAATTTCAGTTATTAGTTATTCTGCATAATTTAATTTTGCTGAGGCAAAAGTAATAAAAAACGATTACTACCAAGATTAGAAATGTGATCCAACTTCATATTTTACATAGTGAAATTTTTAACAACTATATGTGGACTTTGCCAAGTTGATGAGGCAGCTGAGGTAACTAAAACTATAGTGTTAAAACAAAGTCATTGCTGCAATGGCTGTAAGAACAACTAGAGCAAATACATGCATATATCCTGTGTAAAACTTGAAGTAGTCCTTAATAGTTAGTTAAGTCGAGTTGAATGCGTTTTTCGACAGAGAGCGGCAACAGCGGAAGAGCAAGAGATAGTTACATAAAAAGTGGAAAGGGGAAAAGAGGCAGCATTACATATTGCCTGCTTTTGAATATTGAGTGAAATATTGTTGAAATAGTGTCGGGGTCTACAGGGCTTTCGAGTTGGCGGTTAGAGGGGCAACTGGGATCTGACTGTTGCTGCTGATGTTGCCAGTAATTTATTTACATTGCAATTAGTTCTCAGCTCCGTAAAGGATTATACACTTTCGCTGCACACACATATTTCAACTCATCGTCTGTATATGTAACTGCCTCTGTGTCACTGTGTTTATGAGCATCAGAAGCAAACGTAACTGTCCCCCCCCCCCCCCCCCCCCCCCCCCCCCCGAAGAGG
>JAWNLW010000145.1:0-27570 GCA_035042075.1 Drosophila macrospina | reverse complement strand
AGTTGAACATTGCTTTAAGCTTATTTGGCTTTAAATTTAGTTTTATATTTGCTTTATTTTTTTTTTGCTTTCCCCGATTACTTCAGAGTCTCCCACAGGCGTCGGACGACTGTAGCTGCCTGACTTGTTTGGCATTTAAATTTACTTTTATATTTGCTTAATAGGAAGCGAATTCGAGCGGCGACAAAATGATATAAAAAGTATTTATTGAAGTCAATCATAACATATATTACTTAATTTTTTGCTTTCCCCGATTAGTTCAGAGGCTCCCATAGTCGTACCCCGACTGTAGCTGCCTGACTTGTTTACTTATAAAACTACTTAAAACTGAGTGGACGAAAGAGAGAGAAAGACATCAAAGCACATATACTTATTTCTCAGATGTACTTTCGACCATTAATTTAAATTCCTAATTAATCAAGCTTAATTCCATTAAATATTTGCTTTCTTAGTTATTTTATTCGTTGTGCCGTGAGCGGAGAGACGTGAGAAATGTGATTTGTGTATCCATCATAATTAGCCGCATAATTCGTTGCCTTTGCCTCGGAGTCTCGGCCGTAAGTCAATTAGTTGTGGCTTTAGAATGTTGTATTTAGGGCCAAATGAAAATTTTAATAATGCAAATGCGTTGCCGGCGGCTGCCTCAAACAGTTGCCAGTTTCCAGTTGCTTGTTGCATGCAACTAGAAATTTTTGGCTTTGTGCCTTGCAACTCGGGTATTGGCCATGTGCCATCGCCCAGCGCACATCTCCCAAATGCCATGTGCCATCAACGTCATCCAGCTAGTCCTCTAGTCATCATCATGAACATGATCATCAGCAATGTCAGCATCAACAACAACATCATCATCATCATCATCATCATCATCGGCTTGTCGTTTTCAGTTTACAGTTTACAGTTTTCAGTTTTCAGTTATTCTAGCGTCCTTGCCGGCTCCACAACAATGGCCAACCGCTCGACAACAATCGCCGAGTTAATTGAATTGTGTTTACACTACGGCATAGGACAGCCCTTCTGAAACCCCCTCACCACCTTCCAGAGAGTCCCTTCTCTTTGTGCCATTTTGGGGCTGCTTTTTTGTTGTGCTTGCAATTGCATCACTTCAGACGTCGCCTGCCGCTTGACTTGAATTTGGAAATTTGGTTTTTCGAGCATTGCATATGCTAAATTTATTTACACTAGCCAACAGCGTATAAGTTGTCAGTTAATTGAAGCAATGCCTCTCTAATATATATTATTATAAAATTATTTAAATATGATAATTAACTGTTGTAAAATATTCATCACAAAAAGTCGCACAATTTCCGTTCAGATTTCCACAATTTTTCGTATTATTTATGCATTTTGATCAATATATTTTGATTTAAATATATCAATAATAATTATTAAGCAATATTCTTTTTATCTTATTCATTTATTTTGTATAAATATTAAACAGTATCTAGCAATGTTTTGTGCTGATTCATTTAATCTACTCTCATTGTTGCTCTTTTTGTTTACTACTTGTTAGCTAGTGTTATTAGTCAACTATGTATTCATTGTGTTTTGGTCTTAGTTGTGTTTGCTTCAAGTTGATGAAATGTTGAAAGCAGCAAACCTGAAAAATTGCCAACTCATTTTACACATTTTCATCGAAATGCTCATTAAAAGTTTTCGCATAAAAGTTGCGAATTGCCAGTTGCAAGTTGCTCGCATGCTGCCAATGCGGCACGGGAATTCAGTCAACTGAGCAAGAAGGCATTTTGTTAACAAAAGTTTCCGGCCATAGATCGGCCAAAAGCACGCAGCTGCTTTCGATGCTTTTTATTGTATATTGTAATAACAATTAGCGTAATTAGCGGCCGGGTTACCTGGCCACAAAATCAACAACCCAAAGCAAAAAGAAATTCCTCTAATCTAATCAACTTGATGACTTTCTTTCTGTGTCTCTTGTGCGCTTTCTCTTCTGCTCCATCTCTCGCTGTTCGTATCATGCTTTCTCTTTTGCGACTTGTCCTCTGTTTCTGTTGCTTTCAATTACAAAGTTTCCTTATGTTTATGGCCCAAAATGTATCGCATTCCTATAGCCTTAATGCGCCAAATAGCTGCAGGGCAACTGCCCCCAACTGCCCCAAGAGCTTCTTTTCCCCCGTCTCCCTTGTCACCCACAGTTGCTGTAAAGTAATTTTAAGCGCGTGCGAAATGCTAAAGTTTATGCCAAGTGCCGATAAAAAGTTTCGATTATAATGGCCAAATGTTTGGGTTTGAGGCGTGCTTTGCCAATTTTTTGTTGATGCTTCTGACAGGAAATGAGAAATGTTTGCGCGTGTGAGCATAAATCAGGCGCTGTAACTACCAGACTTGAGCTGGTCCAGCAAAAGGTCAGTTGAACTGCTTTGCGAATAGAATTTTAGTAAGATTTTCGATGGAATTCTTAAGTAGAAATGTAATTAGTTTTCTTGTCCAACTCTCCACTCAGCTCAGACTTTCAGACTTTCAGGGAATTATGCATTTATTATTTCGAACACACAGTTTGAGCTCATTTCCCATGTCTTACAGTCTCTCTCCAGCAATCACTCATACGCCGCGTGGCCGGAGCATAACAAACAACAGCTGTTTGTGCAGCTCACTCAGTTAACAGTGGACGGCAACAGAGCGCTGTTAGCCTCGCTGTTACTCGTACTCTTAGTTAACAGCACTCAACACGCAAAGAGCAAAGAGCAAACACATGTCTGTTAGGAGCATTCCCATTGTCTGCAGCTGTTAACGGCATTTGAAACACGTGTATTACTTATGTATGCTCCCTCCCCCGTCCGTGCACCGTGCGTAATATGTGATAATGCAGCAAATGGGGTATTTATGCCAATCGAGTTGTCTGCAAATTAAAGCCGCACTTGGAAAATCCCATTAATGACACGGCAATACCCGAACGATGCTCAGATACTCAGCATAATGACAAAACTTTCACACGTGCAGCGACCAAAGTTTTTGGGGCAATCATTTTAATTTTTATGAGCTGCCGCAGCAGCGACAGCAAATGCCAAGCAACACCCACACACAACTCTGGGTAGCTCTCGCCTTATTGTATACCCTACAGCAGCACAGAGTTGCAGTAGGGTATGAAGTACTTGGAATTAATCGAAGCAAGCAAGTTGATAAGTGAGTTATAGTTCACTAGAGTTTCCATAGCTATATCAGCAGGGTATCTGCTAGTTAATTGTAGCCTCTTCTATACCCTACAGCAGATAAGACGTACAATAGGCTAGACAGCATGTTAAGCTAACAAATCTAAACAAGTTCAACTGTAAGTCTATCGAACTGTGAGCTAAAGCTAAACTGTAAGTCTACTCTACAGATTATCTAGCTACTCAGCACTGAGCACAGGGTATCTGCTAGTCCTGCTGCTGTTGATTCAAGCCTCTTCTCTACCTAATACCTACAGCTGATATGGCGTACAATATGAAAGACAAGTTGACAAGCTAAGCCTACGAATCACTGGGTATCTGCTTGTTTAGCACTACAAGTTACAAAGTCTATTGCCCTGTGTGTTACAGATACCCTAGAGATTTAAAAGCTGCTTAAATACGGAGCACAGGGTATCTGCGAGTCCAGCATTTCGAGCCGTGCATATCGCGTGTGTGTAAATAACACTTTGGTCTTATTTCTAATGCCAAACTGACAGGTTTATGTGTGTGTAAACGGTGTGTGGTGGTTGTGCGTTCAATAGCTGTCTGCCATGATTGCGCACAAAAATTAAGCATACGCCATGTGCACTTGCCAAACACTTGAAGTGTTAAGACGAAGCCCAAATTGTGAGCCAGCCATGCTTCAGTTCAGTTGAGTGCGAGTTCGCCTCTCTCTCTCTCTTATTCTCTCTCTCTCTCTCTCTCTCTTATTCTCTCTCTCTCTTTTTCCCTTTGACGGGAAATGGAGCGCGGCTTTATCAATGTTATTTATGTGTCATGCATTATTAACGCATTTAATTTGTCTAAAAAGTACAACACTTGAGCACACACACACACCCACACACACACCCACACACACACCTATACAATGGTGCTTTTATGGCGCCTTTGGGCGCTGCGACAACATGTCGTATGAATTATACTCGTAAATACAGCAACATGAGCATAAAAAGCACGTCAAAGACCAATTTTGATGCATGCATAAATGAAAATCAATAAAACATCTCAAGTCTTACACGAATTTGGCAAATAAAAATGTCTCTGTAAAAGCGCCTCTCTCACGTAATATGGAAAATAGAAAATACATGCGAAAAGGAGTCAAAGCGGAAACGACATTTAAATATTTTGCGTAGTCTGCGTCTCCCTTTACACACAGGAAGGGCAGAAGCTGCGCTAAATGAAGCGCAAAATGGGGGCAACAATAAGACGAAATATGCTTGAGATGTGTTTGGCCATGTAATCAATAAAGGAAGTCCTGAAATGGGCCGACGAACTTCTCGGGAATAGCCCAGACCTCGAACTCCTGACCCCTCTGACCTCTCTGACCCAGTGCCAGTCCCAGTCCCAGTCGCAAGGCGGCAATATTCGAATAAACGATGAAATCCATTGATATGCAAAGCGATTTGACATTTCATTTATCAATAAAATTAAATGGAAATGGCCAAGGCAAAGGGAAGCAGGGGAAGCAGGGGAAGCAGGGGAAGCAAGCAAAGCGGCAGGGAAATGTTAACGAGCCCATTAGAAAGACAGCATTTATGTCTTTTTTCTTTTTCCTTTTTTTGTTAGCTTAAATTCAAGTCTAATTAGACAAGGAATGCGAAAAGTCGAGTGTCAAGTTATTAGGGTTACTGATACTGGAAACAGTTTTAGTAATTCAGCTTGCACAGCTACTTAACAAGTTTCTTTAAATATTCAAATTACTTTGTAAGAAGAACAAACAATGTTGAGCTTGCTTGAAGTAAAGTTTATGGAGCTCCATTTCCAGATCAATTCAAAATTGAAACTATTCTGAAAGCAGCAGATTGGGCTGCTGCTTCAGTAGAAGTATTGACTAACTATTTCCCCAACAAAAGTTGCTTAAAGTTTAAAGCTTAATTAAAAGCTTGACTGTGTAACTATTATCTTACAATAGTTGTCCAAGTGCCTTAACAATATTGAAGGCTGTCCAGAGCTTAATTTAAGATTGAAAACTGTACAATGTTATACAGAGTTGTCATGTTTATTTTATAAGTTAAGTACGGATCTATAAGAGCTTTTTGAAATCTTATTAAATAAGTTATTCTGCTTTATATAACAAATTCATTAATGCTAACCTACAAAGTGTTTATTCTCTAATAATATTTACAAGAAATGTCTCAAAACTTTAATTTGGCACTAAGATTTCAGCAAAAGCTGCTGCAAGCTTTAAGCTATTTGCAAAGCTTTTTAAGTGGTTTAGTTTTTAACAAGAGTAAAACTTTCTCAGTATTATAAAGAGCACAAGATTAACTGTCAAGTGGCACATAAATGTTCGACTTCCTTTCGATCAACTTCTTGATGAACTAACAATTACTTTGCATGCAATCAAGATTTTAATAGGTGAAGAAAGAGAGAGAGAGAGAGAGGGGGGGAATAAGAAGTTAACGTATTTAATGTCAGCTTAAATGAAAGCAATGCTTAAATAAAACTGCTGCTGTTCGCAGTTGTGTCAACCTTCAGCTATAAATTGGCAGTCGAGCACATAAAAAGCGCAAACTTGACAGCATTCGATTCGGAGAAGAAGAAGGAGGAGGAGTAGGAGTAGGAGAGCAGCAGATGGAGAGGCAGAAGCAAAGTAGTTTCGGGGAATGATACAAATGGAAATCATTGCAGAACGTTGCATTTGCAATTGAAAAGAAGAAAATTCGTAATTTATGTGATTTTTATTTGGCTGTGAACTTTTGGCTGGGAAACGCAGTTAGCAGTTGCAGGCCAAGTGCCACCGCAGTCACCGAGGAGGCAGCTGCTGCAGTCTGCGCTCTGTGTGGCAAATGAGTCATGGCAGCAGCTGCCATACATACACACACACACACACACACACACACACACACACACACACATACCTAGCAAATGCAGAGCTCCAAGCCCAAAATCCAACTCAATCGCTGGATTGACATTGCACTTTGAGGCACTTGACTTTTATGGCCCTGCGGCTACAACGGCCATGCTGCATATGCTTCATTAGCTATTAATTTTGTATTCTTTTGGCAGTCACCATGGCAGCGTGGGTGCAACTGTTGGGCGTGGCAATGGTACTCGTTTTTTTTTTTTTTTTTGTGCTGCAGTCAACGCAGCACATTAAGTCCTGGCACGTCTAATACGCTCGAATAAACAGCGTTTGGCAAACTGAGCCGGGGTAAATAGAACTGACAACTGGCGGCAACATGCACGAGTGCCACATTGCACTGAGCTACCCAAATCGAATGCATCCAATAAACTCCACTGCAAATGCTTCCCCCAACAAATATAAACTTTGCAAAACTTCAATAGGATTCGCCTTGAAAGCATTCAATCACTTTGCCATCGACTGCAACAAACTAAAGCCTCTGCCAACTCTGCACTTGGCAATGAGAAACAGTGGCGTAGGGTTGCAAACATTTAAAAATATAATTATAAATATTTAAAAGGCACAATAATTGTTAGGAAATTATTCTGATAAGACTCTTTAAAAGCGATATTATAGTATACTCTGTGACCATTAAAAGCATATTAGCTTGGTGCAAATGTATGGCACAAGCAGAAGGCGGCATGACAGACTCCATATAGTATATAGTATATACATTCTCGATCAGTATCAACAGACGAGTGACTCGAGTACTGCCCATCTATCTCAACATTAGAACTAGTTCTGCTTATCAATTTATCACTTCAGCTAAGCTATCGATTTACATTTGTGATGTATAGAACGATAAACAAATTCTTGCCTCAATTAAATTAATTTTGTTCTTTCTATTTATATATTATATATTCCTATTCCCAACATCATCACTCTCTTTTGACAACAATCTCTTGTCTCTATTCGCATTTCTAAATGTAACTTTGTATAAATGCAGTTTGTAAATCACTTTACTGAGCATTCAATTCCGCCTTAGTCTAACCTATAAAATGTATTAGCTTTAAGGCATTTATGCATTGAACCACTGTGCGCACTGTGGACTCGCCCGATAGACTGTAACAAGATAATTCAAGGACTCGTCAGCAGCAGCATAAAAAAATGGCAAACACAAACTTATTTTTGCTATAGTAAAGTGCCAAATAATCTATTAGGTTGTGAAAAATATATAAAGCGACAGCAGCAACAACAGCAGCAACAGCAACAACAGCAGCAACAGCAACACGAGCAACCAAATACATGGCAACAACAATGATAGTGACAACAACAACGTGTCAGCATCAAAATGATATAAACTCGCTGGCAAAGAAGAAGAAACACATAGCCAAACATGCCACACTACACACACAACCACACACACACACACACACACGCTGTTGTGGCATCTCCAGATGTTGCTACCAAAAAAAGAAGTAAAAGAAGAAGATGAGATTTCTGCGGTTGTACAACACGTCGTATGCGCAATGGCAGCGCGTAACTAAGGGATCGCATACAGCTACAGCTTAGCGACAACCCACACACACACGCACACACACACACACACACACAGACAGACACACACATACACAGCAAGGAGACAAACAACTGAAATTGGAAGAATAGAACAGACACACATATACAAAAACTTGGCCCAAATGAACTGGCCAAGAGACGCGGACTGGACGAGGCTGTCTCTCACCTAAGGGCGAAACAACTGTTATGTGTGCCTTATCTCAATGTATGTGTGTGAGAGTGTGTGCGTGTGTGTGTGTGTGTCAGTTCAATTTCGATGGGAGAAGAGCATCGACGACTCACAGCTGTTTACACAAATATTGTCAACGTGATGGCCTTGAAATTGATAAAAATGATAGCAAAGTAGAACTAAAGTTTTAGTTTTTTTTTTGTTGTTTTTATATGTCAGACTTAAGGCATGGTTTCGATTTGGGGAGTATTATAGATGAGCCTTCAAGCATGTGGGCAAACAGGCTGAAAGAATGGGTTGGATTTGGGGAAAGAGTCAGACTTAGCAGACTCATGAGATGAGAGCAGACGAGCGAATCGAAATTGAATGAGAACTCATCATAAAATGTAACTAAGAATCAAACAGAAGGTCCAGAGGGAGGTCAAACAGGCGTGGCAGAAGGAATTGTTTGTCATTAGGAAATACATAGGAGCTATAGAATTGTACTAGACTCAATGAAGGTTGAGAAAAGAAGGCAACACAAATGATGGTAGAGTCTTTATAAATCTCTTAAATGATAAAGCAGACTGAAGTGGAACTGGGTTGGAGGAAAGGAATAAACTTATTAGGACTCAAACTTGTGTCTGGTCTAAGATCCCAACTCTTGATCTTGATCTCTTGAGTAATATGTGATAAGTACTAGAAAACTGCAAGCTAAAGTTGTATAATTAGTAGATGTTTATTGTTAATATTAATTGTCAATGAACTTAGCAGAAAGAGTTTGATTACCAATGCTGAATTTATAATTTATCTTAGCAATTATTGAAATAAACTGCTTAAACTAAATAGATCTTAGTAAAATTTAACTGAGTCTAAATAATGCTACTGATATTATCTTATAAAAGCGAAGCTTAAAGTTGTTTAGAAAATGAAAACTTAAATATTTAAAATATATTATAAAAGACTTAAAAATGATCTTATAAGGTTCACAAATCGTTGAAAGCTTGCCATAAAATGTTGTTTAAATTGTAGATTATTTATCTAATAAAAAGCTTAAATTCTATACAAATTCTTAAGTTCTTTTACTTAAATTGTAAGTGGCATATAAATATTTAATTAATAAACAACTTTTTATTATATAATTGGGTTCATAAAACATTCCGAGATGGTTCTATAAGCTTGATTAAATACTAGTGAAATTATCTAAAATGTAGATAAATTCTTAGTTCATTCACTTACTTTTTAAATGCCAAATAAATATTTAAATAATAATCTACTTTTGATGACTTTTTGAAGGCTTCAAAATGCTCGTAAATCGTTGAAAGTTGCTGCTAAAATGTTGTTTAAATTGTAGTTTATTTATCTAATAAAAAGCTTAAATTCTATACAAATTCTTAAGTTCTTTTACTTAAATTGTAAGTGGCATATAAATATTTAATTAATAAACAACTTTTTATTATATAATTGGGTTCATAAAACATTCCGAGATGGTTCTATAAACTTGATTAAATACTAGTGAAATTATCTAAAATGTAGATAAATTCTTAGTTCATTCACTTACTTTTTAAATGCCAAATGAATATTTAAATAATAATCTACTTTTGATGACTTTTTGAAGGCTTCAAAATGCTCGTAAATCGTAGAAAGTTGCTGCTAAAATGTTGTTTAAATTGTAGTTTATTTATCTAATAAAAAGCTTAAATTCTATACGTATTCTTAAGTTCTTTTACTTAAATTGTAAGTGGCATATAAATATTTAATTAATAAACAACTTTTTATTATATAATTGGGTTCATAAAACATTCCGAGATGGTTCTATAAACTTGATTAAATACTAGTGAAATTATCTAAAATGTAAATAAATTCTTAGTTCATTCACTTACTTTTTAAATGCCAAATAAATATTTAAATAATAATCTACTTTTGATGACTCTTTGAAGGCTTCAAAATGCTCGTAAATCGTTGAAAGTTGCTGCTAAAATGTTGTTTATTCAAAGTTAGATAAGATATTTTGAAAAAAACTCAAAGTTTTATCAGTTGAATATTAATTAATTAGTGCAACTCTCAGTTGTTCCATTAATTAAAGCGCGTTCTGTGGTATTTTTGCGAAATGCACCGCAAATGGCGTTTAATGCAAATGTCTAATGAATATTTATGGACGGAAGAGTCGAGTGGCATGCGTAAAATGTAATGCATGTTCGAGTACTCGTGAATAACTTATTGGGTGGACTCGTTTGAGAGCGATTGTGACTGTGAACTTTGCCATTGAGTGCCATAACATGCAGGTTAATAATTTAAGCTGACGGTCACGACATTGCCAACAGGCTAACAGGGCTAACAGCGGAGAGCGAAGAGCGGAGAGCGGAGGGCAGAGAGCGAAGAGCGAAGAGCGACGGGCAGCAACACATTGAGAGTTAGAAGCTGAAGGGTGAAGCGTGGAATGGAAGGGGGTGGCTACCTTGAGCCTGTTGCCGCTTGCCACCACGCTTGCTACTTAGTTTAGCATAAAATTTTAATTTTAATTGCTAGCATGTGCGTGGCAGCAATGCCATCGAGTCTGACAGGTCGCCTGGCTCCCGACTGCCGACTGCCGACTCCTGACTCCTGTCCCCCGACTCCTGCTTCCTGATCCCGCCGTCCGCCCTCCCTCATCTGTATGCCCATTAATTACGCTTTTAATTAAACTTTCTGCCATATTATGCGAGTGCGTAAAGTTGATTAACTCGGGCACAGCCAGCACAAGACCCCAAAGCGCGCTCTCTTAAGTAGGTGTCAATGTTTAATGCACGTCGAGGTGAATCCCAACATTGCTCCGCTCTTCCTTTCCCTTGCATTTATAAATTATTTAATTCAGCTCACGACAGACACACACACACACACACACACACACACGCACACACACATGTGGCAAGGCACGTGAAGGGCATCAAGGCATTGACTGCGTTGCTTCAAGAATTGCAATTGTCCCCCGCAACCCCCGCGTGACTCAGTTGAGAGGTCACAGCTCTCGATGCCACTTTCATTTGCATATGATTCGAAGTGCCAGAGTAACTTAAGTGGCTTGTCGCCAAGTTGTAGGACAGCATTTCGGCACTAAGGTGATTAGGAGCCGAGTTAATGGGGTGAGAGCTTTGAAAGCACAGAAGCTTAGCTTTAAGGTGCTTTCAAAAGCACCGTTAGCCATTGATAGAGATGTGCCAAGAGATTGATTGTCATTGATGCGGTCATGAAGCTGAATAGTTAACCAAACAAATCTGTCAGAGCTTGAAAAGCTCATTAAATCATAAAGCTTAACAACCACATAAGCTCTAAGTGCTTATTGATAGAACAACTTAGGTAACTTTAAGCATAAGAAGCTAATACTGCTTAAACTTGAAAAGCACATTAAATAAGAAGCTTTCTATTGTGGTGCTTTGCTTCCAAGGCTTTGAAAGCACATTAAATCATAAAGCTTAACAACCACATAAGCTCTAAGTGCTTATTGATAGAACAACTTACGTAACTTTAAGCTTAAGAAGCTAATACTGCTTAAACTTGAAAAGCACATTAAATAAGAAGCTTTCTATTATGGTGCTTTGCTTCCAAGGCTTTGAAAGCACATTGAGTACAAAAACTTTCTATTAACTTGTCAGCAATTGGCTTTAACAATAGAACTGTTAATTATTCTCTTTTAAAAGAGTAGAAATATTAATAATACAAGAACTATAGCAACTTTTAAAGCACATGTAAACTTTCAGTGGCACACAGAAGCAATAAACTGATTCTAAAGCTCACACAAGTCCATTTATAAACCCGACTAACAAAGAGTGACACTCAAACAAGTTCAGCGCAACTCATAATACAGAGTATCCTATTATTGGGTCAGTGTCATCAAACAGCTGTCGAAAGGTTAACAAGAGCTGACTTGTCAACTATTCGAATGGAGCTTAAAGCCTTTAATGGCAAGCATTTTCACTTTGACAGCATATTAAAATGTCAACGAGTTGAAGTCTCAATCCGACATCAAAAAGAGAGAGAGAGAGAGAGAGAGAGAGAGAGAGCGAAAGATGTGGGGGAGAAAGAGGGCGAGATGGGGAGATGGGGAGAGAGTTGGAGATGACACTGCAGTTAATCAACAAGCAGCCATAATTTATGCAACTTAATCAACGCAGATACACACGCACACACACACACACACACACACGCACACACGCACATACAATCGCAGATAGCAGCTGCTGAATGTGTTTTTGCTTGCATGCAAAATTATCACGCATACGCCACGTTTGCCATTCGCCACTCTCCACTCTCCACTCTTCATTCGCCATTCGTCATTCGTCTTCCACGCGCTTGCATAATTTCTTTTACATTTCTTTGCGCATTTCACATTGCAAGTGCCGCGTGTGCGTTACAAATTGCACAAATGAATTGAAAACGCAGCAACACATGGAAATGTGCACAACACAATAAATAATATGAAAATCACGCAATGCAGTTGCTGCACTTCAGATGCTCTGCCAATTAACCACACTGATCCACTAGATATTACTGCAATTGTAATGGATAATCATAATAATCACTTACTTATTGCTTACTCGTTTCTGAGTTATTCTACTAAGTTGTAGTTCCTTTGAAGCAATTGACACCAAGTCTTATTTGTATCTTAAAGTACGACAACTCATAGAATAACTCGGATAGAAACAGCCTTTTAATCACTGAGAATCAGAGAATATTTTCTTTTTTAGACTCTGAACGAAAAGTTCAAAGTCTATTAGGTTTCACAAAAGCGAAATGTGCGTAACAGGCAGAAGGAGGCGTGGCAGACCCTATAAAGTATATATATTCTTGATCAGCATCAATAGCCGAGACGATATAGCCATGTCCGTCCGTCCGACAGTCCGTCTGTCCGTCTGTATGAACACCTAGATCTCAGAGACTATAAGAGCTAGAGTAACCAAATTTGGTGACAACACGTGTATAGTTTGCACGCAGATCAAGTTTGTTTTAGATTTTTGCTACGCCCCCTGCCGCCCCGCAAATCGAAAAAAACTTATTACTGAAGCTACCGACTTTAGATTTAATTCACATTTGGCACATATGGAGGATGTCCCTGTGCGGACGTTTTCTGAAAATTTTAGCACGATCGGATCATAAACATAGAAGATATTAAGGAATGAATGATCAACAGGTCCATGGCACCTCTGCGGCCAAAATTGCCGCACAGGCGCGAGTTCGAATCCCACTGCTGACAATTTCAAATTACATTTTTTAATAATTATAAATTAATTACTTTTATTTTATATATACATATATTATTAATTCTGCCCTATTTGTCAGAAAATGTTAAGAATTTAAAAGAAAGCAATAACCAAATTTCGTTAGAAATTCGTATACAAATATGTATATATATGACAAATGCAAAAACTCGTGCTGTAGTTCAGAGTCTCCCACAGTCGTACCCCGACTGTAGCTGCCTGACTTGTTTCCATTACAAAGTTTACTTTACTTTAACTGCGTTCTTAAACACTCTATTCCTTTATTAATATTTCAAATTTCTTGGAATATAAATCTTGAAACATTGAAAAATATGCGACAGCAATAAACATTCTATAATATCTAATACAGGAGTATAATGAGAATTCCATTTAGAAAAGCATTATGCATATTAACTCTAAACTGAATGATTCTGTTTAATATGCAATTGATAAAGCAGAAAGAATTCTCTCAGAATTGATTGGCTTGATATAAATACCTAAAGTCTGCTTCAAGTTGTCTTTAATATTTCGCTTGCAAGAGAGTATACAAGAGTTGCAGGCTGAAAAGCAGTTTCTTCCAGCTCCATAGCAAATTAAACTTAACTTTTGCGATCTCAGAGATTTTCATTTGATTAAGGAAGGATTCCTCAACGATTGATTGAGCTGATGTCAGTACATAACTAGCTTTAAGTTGCCTTTGATCTTTCCAATGCTAGAGTGTATAGGAATTCCTTTCGGAAAAGTATTTCCTTCCAGCTTTGTATGATTTGTATTTATAAACAGATGTCTGTCATCTGTAAAAGGATTCCCTATGAAATGCTTGACAGGAATCAATGCATAACTTTGCTTCACGGCAGCTGCAATCTGTTAGGCATTCCTCATGCATTCCCCTACGCATTCCAGCAATATATCGCCACTCCAAGATCCACAGAAGCCCGCAATGCCAAATACTCAAGTACCTCAAGTGTTTCGGAAGAAAGTGAAATGAAATAGAAAATTCCGCAGAAATGCAATAATTTGTATCGATTAAACAGTTTTACTAGAGGCAAAGCAAGTCTCTTGGTCATTATACCCGGCTGGAAACATGTGCGTGTGTGTGTGTGTGGCAATTTGCATTTGTATTTGCTGTATGTAAATGTCATGTAGTTTGCTGCAATTGTGGTGCAGCACCAACAACAGCAACAACACCACCACCAGCAGCAGCAGCAGCAGCAGCAGCAGTTTTCAATTTGGCCAGGCTTAAACGTGTAATGGGCCAGCAATCCAGCAAAGGACAACAAAAGTTGCAAACGAATTGCAAAAGTTGAATTTGCGTTTAATTAAGTTGCAAAGTTGCAAAGTTGCAAGTTGCAGCGGGCGGGCTGCTTAATGTTGCAATTAGTGTGAAAATGTGTTGCAACATGATTAATTCAATCAAATTGCAGTTAATGCGCTTTGAGTGCATATCAAGAACGAATGCAGCGGTGCAGTGGTGCAGTGGCTCAGTGGTGCAGTGGTGCTGTGTGCATTTTTAGTGGACAAATGTATTTTCAATTTCAAGCGCCACTTGATAGCATTTGCAATGCTAACGACGAGTGGCATGCAACATGCAAATGCATATAAATGGGAAAGCTTCTCTGCAAGTGCGAGAGGGGCTAAGGGCAGGGGCACAGTCCAGCGGAAACGGAAGCTTAGCCTCAGCCGCAGCGCGTTTATCTGCAGCTCAAACATTTGCGACGCTTTCCGCGAACTGTTTGTGGCTTTTCGCGCGTTTTTCCCTTGCTCGCCCTGCTCGCCCTGCTCTCTGCCCACTGTCGACTCTTTCTGGCTTTCCCTGCATTTTCACGTCTCTTCATTTTCTTTCTTTTTTTTTTTTTTTTTTTTTGTGTTTGCTGCTGTGCAAATGTTTGCATTGTCGGCTTCAACTGCGGCGGCTGTCCGCTGTGTCCTCAGTCGGGCAGTCGTTTAAATTTGGCTGACGCTCTGTTTGCTGTTGGGTTTAATTGGCGTGCCACGCCCCCGGGCCACCAGCCACCAGCCACCAGCCATGCAGCCATGCAGCCCTCTTGCCACAGCTCTTGAGCTCTTGCAACGGCTGCAACGGCAAATTAATAGTGAAATTGCTGCAAATGACACGACAAATTAACAAAATGCTTCTGACGCTCAAAATTCTCTCTGTCTGTCTCTCTCCCCCTCTCTCCCTCTCTCTCTCTCTCCCTCTCTCTCCCTCTCTCTCTCTCTCTCTCTCTCTCTCTCTCTATCTCTCTCTCGCTCTCTCTTTCCCTTTATATTTAAAAACGTATTTTAAAGATGCCCAAAAGTATGACAGCTTCTTATTTATGACTTAAGACTGGAGCAGAAGTCGGAGGCCTAGAAGTGGGAGCTGGGCAGCAGAGTGTGAAGCGAGGGGGGGGGGTTGAGTTAATGCTGCATGCAGCCTTGCCTAGTAAACATATTGCGTAGTTTTCCACTCTCTCTATCTATCTCTCTCTCTCTCTCTCTCTCTCTCTCTCTCACTTCTCTTGCTTCTCCTCGCATTCGCTGCTTTTGTTTTATGAGCGAACCGCCATCAAATGCAGTCGAGGGACCCCGCATGTCTCTGGGATTTTGCGGAGGGACGCGGGAGCATGAGGGAGTATCAGTTTGGTCTATAAAAACTGGTATGACAACTGGGTATAAGGGACTGATGGGTGCAGATGTGCATAAGTATCTTTGGCCATATGATGGCGTACTAAAGATACATGGGACTACATAGTGTATTTGACAGTTGTTGTTGTTGTTGTTGCTGTTGTTGTTGTTGTTGTTGTTGCTGTTGTTGTTGCTGTGCTTTTCGGGTGTTAAACCGAATGACACAAGCAGCTTGACATTTCGCCTTGATATATCGAAGTCCACAGCATAAACAAGAGAATGATGTGAAGAAGCAGTTGTTGGTTGTGGAGGAGCATGAGAAACTGTGGAGGAGCCGGAGGTTGATGGTGTGGATGTCCTTAAGCCACAGCTGGCTCTGCAGTAGAACACTTGCAATTTGTATCATTCGAATGCTAAAGCTATAGCATATCAGCGCGACAGTGTTGCAAAGCGCACAAAAGTGAACCAATAGCAAATTTGAGAAAAACAGAATAAGATTCAAGTAGAAGAGAAATGAGTATGAGAAACTGAAGACAGAGAGTGTTTGCTCTATTTGCTAGAAGAAATTGTTTGAGTCGAGTTTTAGATTGAAGAATTTCAAAAAAAAAAAGCAATAGTTCAAATCGTGATTAATTCAAGCAATTTGACTTAGTTGAGCATCAATTTGTTGCTTTGGTTTAGACAGATACATTTACTTCAATTCGAAATGAGTGCAGCTTGAAATTGAACGAATGAATTGAATGAATTGAACGAACTAAGGGAATTTTGGGGAATTTCATTTAAATTATAAACTCATAAATATAGCACTTCAGTAGTGCCAAACTAAAGAAAGACATTTAATTTGATTATTATTATTATTATTATTATTATTATTATTGTTTTGTTTACGATTAAATTCGCTTAAACTACTTTTGTATCGATTCTTAGGATTAGTTAAGGATCTATTGAATATTCAGGTAAATGCAATGGAAGACTTGGAGACTCTCTTAAATTTCCACCAGCTTAACATCAGTTTTAAGCAGATTGAGTGAAATTTTATAGAAATTAATTACATTTTAGAGAGAATACTTCTGTTGTCAATTGTCAGTGGTCATGTGCTGAAAATGCTGCTTACCCAGTGCTTACAATGGAACCACTGTGCTGACTTGAAGCTTCGGCACGTTCTTGCGGCAGCTACACATACTACCCACACACACACACACGCACACACACACACACAGTATGAATTTGGGTTTGTATTTAAATGATTTCATTAGAGACGCGCGTGCCTGAGCATCCCTGGAGTAATGCAGAGGCTTTAGCTGTGGCTGTGCCTGTGCCTGTGCCTGTGCCTCTGCCTGTGGCTTTTGGGCCATGTAACGCATTACCTTAACTCATTTATCACCAAATTTAACAGCCAGCATCAGTGTCAGTGGATGGAGATGGAGAGGGAGATGGAGAGGGAGAGGGAGTTGGAAATGCAGATGGGGAAGGAGTCGGATCTAGAGCTGGTCAGTTGCTGAGCTGGAGTTAAATTCCCAGTTAAATTCCCAATTCAGTTTCCCCCATTTCAGTTTCCCCCTTCCGCTTGCAGGTCGTGTAATCGGGGGCGCCACGCAAATCGTTTTGTGTGACTTTCATACGTAAATAAGAAGCGGCTGAAGCGGCTGAAGCGGCTGAAGCGGCTGAAGCGGCTGAAACGGCTGTTAGCCCGGCTCAGACGCTTGGGCCATCTTTTGTGCATGCGTTAGCGAAATTTGTTAATTTCATTTGCCGAGTTTGCACAAGTTGTAGCTGCGCAGCCCACGGGCAATCGCATTGTTTGCTCTTTGGCCACTCTTGGCCCATTGCAGCCATTTGAGGCATTTGAGGCGCAAAGCTGTTAACGCGTTTTACTCCTTGCTCTTTGCTCTTTGCTCTTGCCATTGTTTTACTTTGCTCGCTATTCGTTTTGTTCTCGCATTGCGAGAACTGACTTGTAATTATGTTTGTCCCTTAATTGTGGCACATTATGCGTGCGCTCTGATTATGCCATGCCCCAAGTGGCTCAATTAATGTGCCCCTCCCTCCTCCCTCCCCCTCCTCACCATACTCGCTTCTACTTCGCCCCATAGCCACAGACACGCCCCCTCATATGAGCCGAGGCTCCCCCGTAAACAGCTCAAAGTGCTCTTTGCTTTGGGCCTGTGCGTGTTTAGTGCCCACAATTTAATCGCTCAACTGTTGGGCCAATTCTTTTTTATTTTTATTATTTATTTTAGTTTTATGCTTGTTTTTCTGCCTATTAAGTGAACTAACAACAATTTCCACGCTGACCCTGGCAAATTCGTTTTCATTTTCATTTTCATTTTGATTTTCATTTTCATTTTCATTTGCAGCTCTTGTTTATTTAAAACATTACAGCCGAAGGAAATTGAAACCTTTGCTCGTTTTTCAGCCAAAGGCAAACAGCGCAACCCTTTCGAAAACCCTACCACCCCCTCCCCATCCTCTTCACCCCCTCATCGGCAAACAACTGGCTAACTCTCTGACTCCCGTTGCTCTTTTTTGGATGCACACAAAAAGTGAAAATGTTTGGCATTATAATTGAAAATATGTTCAATGAAAATGCTTGCCAATTAAAGAAAGGGGCAGGAAAAGAGGCAAAGAGAGAGAGAGAGAGAGCGAGAGAGAGAGACAGAGGGAGTTGTCTGAGAAGGCAAAAGCAAATGGACAGCAGCAGCAATTCAATTATTAAGTGGACACTCGAGGGCTCAAGAGGTGTGTAAGCCGAGAATAGTAACTAATAAGGAGTATTTGCTAACTCGAAATGATTTTATACAAGTTTTTGAGACCACAAAAAATATGAGAAGCGAGAGAACAATTCAATAAATCGCTGACTTGCATTTTTCTATACTTTTATGATAATTAAAAAGAAATGAGAGACTGCAAATGAGGTAGTTAGTAAAGCTGAAATCAAGGACTTCAACCCACAGATAAATGAAGTTAGAATCTAAGATTAATCTAACAAACGCTGCAGTATTACTTATATATTTAATTTAATTCTAGAAGACAAACTTAGAAGACTTGGAGGCTAGAAGATATTTTGTATTTCTGTAAATTATTTATAAGAAATAAATATATTTTTACCAGCAAAAGAACATATTACTGAGTTAAAATTGTAACTTAGGAAAGTAAATATAGTAATTTTAATTTATAAAAAATTCTATTGATTGTAAGCTACACTATAGGTCTTTAAGCAGATCTGTATTAGAAGAATTGGTGTTAAGTTTTAAGTTTTAAGTAATATTCTTTATATATTACTTTCTTATATATAGTCTGAGTTGACTATGCGACCAATTGTATTATTTCATTAATAATCCTCTTTCCTCGCTTAACTTCCATGGAAACTTCAGAGAATACTCTCTAATCCAGGACACTTCAATTCTTTCTCTTTATAAGTCTTCATTCACATTGAGTCCTCTGTTCACTTGTCTCGTTATTGGATTACTTTGGCCACCTTTGACTAACAACAAATCGAACGCGAGTCATTTGGCTTGTAATGAGTTCATCTGCGATCAAAATTGTTGGCCGGCAGCTGCGGTGTCCATCAATGGAAATGTGGCAAGTTCTATAAAATATTCAAAAGATGCCAATACAAGGCGGAGATTTTGACGAGCAGGCGAAGGCTCTAGGCTGAAGGCTGAAGGTGCTGGGAGGTGGTTGAGGAGTCGTTGGGATGACCGAGGGGTTAATGCACGACGCGGACAACGAGCATTGGCTAAACAAAGGCAGAATGCCAATAAACTTATTTGTTGGCCGCACAAATTGTTGGCAAATATGCGTATAACATAAATAAGAACAAGAAGTGGGTGTGCGAGCGTGTGCGAGTGTGTGTGTGCGAGTGTGTGTGTGTGCGCCCGCAAATATATGCAACAATAAAAGTTGTGGCGCTCATGTAATGAGCCTTTATTTAAGTGGTCGTCATGGGCTTTAGGCCACGCCAGACCAATTGCCAATAGCCAACTTGGCAACTGGCACTGGCAAGCTGGCAACTGGCAAGCTGGCAACTGGCAACTGGCAACTGGCAACGGGGCGTATGAATAACGAAATCTAAGCATTTGCTTAGGCCAAGGACCAAGTCAAGTATTTGATTTGTGTAATAAAGTTGAAGCAGCACAGCATCAAGACATCATCTAGAGAATTCTTCAGATTTCCAGATAACCAGATAAGCGCATGTGTCCAGCAAGTTTCTCCGGCCGTTCGTTCACCTAAGGAAAATGCTGAAAAACTTACGCTCATTTGCCTGCCGTTGCCAGCTGTGCGTTCTTCGCATTCATAAAGTCATTTTGATGGACTTCATTAAACTTTGGAAGCCCACTCAAAAGAGGATTAACAAAGTGCGTGGCCAACTGGGGGAGGCGTGGGTAGTGGGGAGTGGGGAGTGGGCTTGTCAGCAAGTGCGAGGAAAGCGGCTTAATTTGTCAGCACAACGCACAAAATGGAAAAATGATGGAAATTATTGTGAAATGTTAAGCTGACTTATACAGTGTCGAAGCGCGTATCAATAATAATGATGAGACTTGTTTAATTGCGAGCGGTTAAAGGGCAAGGGAAGGTATGCAGTATGGGAGGGGGTGAGGAAGAAGAGCTGCACTTAGTTAGACAGTCAGTCAGTCTGTTGATATATGTAGGGATTATGCCAGCCTCATTAGCGTCAATTCTCATTGCGTATGCTCTGACATTTTAGTGGCATGATTAGTTGCTTATTGCCACTGGTTCGTGCCCCTGCCACTCACTGCCGCTGCTGGTGCTGTAAAATTAGCATGTGATTTGGTTGCCATTCAGGCAATTTGAAATGTCAGTTTAGTCGCAGTTACCCAAGTGCCCGGGCACTCACAAAAAGTGTCATGTTGACTTTTACCTTTTTGCCCGCTGCTCTGACGTTTGCTATTTCACCTGTCTCCCAGTCTCCCAGTCTCCCCCTGGCTCCCTCGCTACCTGCCTCCCCACCCATTGGCCACTCCCTGCCCCTTGTATTCTCCTGTGTGTCAGCGTCATGAATGCGCTTTTCGCTTCTCCAGCGTGCCTTTAATCCCGCCAGACAGTCAAGGGCGACAGCCTCAAGCTCAACCCCAGCCTCAGTCTCTCCCTGTCAGTCGCTGTCTTCTTCTATCTCTCTCTCTCTCTCTCTCTCTCTCTCTCTCTCTTTCTCTCTGTCTGTTCATCTACCTCTGTCTCAGTCCCGCAGCTAGTCACGCCTCCCACATCCCACATCCACATCCCACAGGCCACGGGATGTTTCATTATGCGGCTGCTTCCTCATGGGCAACGCAGAGGAACACGCGACACTTTATGCATTTTACAGGATCTGCTTTTGCATATACCCTAATTTAAATGAGAGCTTAATGCACTTAATGTACTGTTTGTAACGTTATGTATTATTATCAATGCTTTTTCTCTTTATTTCTCTTTATTTTCACTTACTTTCACTTAAAGCTTCATTAAGACTCTCATCTCAGCTTTGTGCTTAGCATTCTTCTGCTTCTTCCCTCTAAGCAGTTTGTTAAAGCACATGAAAGCTTTACTCAATACATAACAGCTGCATTTTTGTTAAGAAAGCTGAAGTTTTTCACATTTTTCAATATTTGTTAGCTTTAAAAAGCATGAAAGCTTTGTATTTATCGAGTGACATGATTTCAGTAAGTGTGTTTTTATTCTTTCAATGATCTTGATGTGAAAGCTCTACTTTCAAAGCTTTTAACTGCAAGCAAATTAATCGAATCACTTGTCATATTAACTTCGTACATCATTTGCCGTAAGAGTATTAATTCCTCGTCTATGCTTCTACTTTGGCTGCCTTAACATGTTTCATTTGCTTTGCATTTCAACCTCGAGCAACTTTCATGCCGTCTGTCCTTCACACCATTTCCTTTCCACCCTCCCCCTTCCGCCCCTCTTCCCCACCATCCGCCCTTTCGTGGGCTGCCTAATTTCATTTGCTTTTCCACCGTTGTAGTCTCGTAATTTATTTCACCGCTAATTTGTATAAATTCTTTTCTCAGTCGCATTAAAGCGACAACGAGACGTCAACACAAAATGGCGGACATTCGGCTGTCAGCAGTGGGGGGAATCATCGCCCCTTTCCCCATGTCTGGTTCTTCATTCACCTTTTTATGGCCTTTGTTGTTTATGTGCTTTTGCCTGACTGCATTTGTTCTTATTGTTGTTGTTGTAATTCATGCACCTTTATGTTTATAATTAAGTGCCTGGACTCTGTGACCCCCCTTTCCCGCAGCCTCTCCACCCCACTGTCACATCACTCGAGCTTTGTTGCTGGCCCGTTTAGTGTGCGAATTTATGACTGTTTTATGGCAGCATAAGTTTCATTAGTCCGCAATAAATCAAAGTAACTGCGGAGCGGGGCTTAAAGACTTTCGTGTGCCATCCACATTATGGCCATCACAAATATTTAGTGTGTTTATTATCTTGTCAACAACTAATTCACGTTCAAATCTCTGCAGACAGTAAATTATGCAAATTGACAAAACAAATTAGTCTATATATCTATTGTATCCTGTAATATATCAGTGTTGAACAGCATTAACCTGTCAAATATTCTGGCAGCTATTGTAATTTATTTATAATTTGCGCCAAACATACAATAAATTCGATTATAGATTTCGACTTATCGATAACTGCAGTGTATTAGCAAAGACAACTACCATCAGGGGATGAATGTGCGCAGCGTGAAGTTGGCCGCTAAACGCAGTATTCGACTCAAGTGAAGTAGGCTGCGCAACGCATTTGCGACTCGCGTGAAGTTGGCTACGCAACGCAGAATATACTCATGTGAAGTTAGGTCTGCAACGCAAGCTACGACTCGCGTGAAGGTGGCTGCATAACGCAAATTAGACTCAGCAGGAGGCTAGTAGCGCGCCAGTTTTGAAATTTAATTTATTTACAAGTTAAGTAAGAGGCCAATGAGAAATGTAAGAAAACAACTATAATAATACTTCAGTTATTGACTAATTTTTGCTCCCTCTGTGTTTATCGATTAAGTAAACTCCACATGGGGTCTATTAAGATTCAATCAGTTAATGGTCCCTTTCGCACTGTAATTTACTTATATTTTGCCAGATTTATGGCGAAACAGCGGGAAATATTGCAAAATGGCAATATTAATACTGGAAAAGGCAATTTGCGCTTTGTTTTGTTTGCAATACGCATTATGTTGATTGCAGCTTTCGGGAAACTTGCCACAATGTTTACTCATATGGCAAAAGTCGCTGGAATCGATTGCTATGGCGATGGCAGACGCTGGCTAACTAGCTGGGCCAACTAAAGACAAGACAAATGCACCACTGACACGTGTTAAGAATTCCGCACATGGCAACATTGCCGGCCAGTTGAAATGCCACACAGACAGACTGAGACTGAGACCGAGACTGCGACTGCGACTCATGCATATGCAGAGTCGTCTGGTAAGACGAGCCCGCCCAGAGTCCATGGAGTGAAACCCTTTTAAGCTCGCTCTCTGCACAAATTTCATAACAAATGACTAACAACATGTCCAAGGCAGTTACAAGGCAGCAACGACAATCGCAGCTAGATAAACAGCAGCAACGGCAACAGCAGCAGCAGCAGTAAAAGTAGATGCAACAGTAGATGCAGATGCAACAGCAGATGCAGAATCAGATACATGTTCATGTACGAGTATCTTGAGTCGAGTCGAGTCGAGTCGAGTCGACTTTGTATCTGCATCTGCACAGCGGGTCGATTAAGCGAATGATGATCAAAGTGCTGCTGCTTCAGTAGGGGCAGCTATTGATTGCGTGTGGCAAATAAATGCCGCAGCCAACTGCCAACTTGCAACTGGCAACGTGCAACGTGCAACGTGCAACTGCCACACTGGGCGCACAGGAAGCGCCTCGATCCTGGCTTATCTCGAATCTTTGTTATCTCTGGCTGCATCGCCAACAAGCCGAATCGACACAGGGGGGGTAGACGGCGTCGGCTGGACAGCGCCAGCTTAATATTCAATTTGTGCAAACGTTTGTTAAATAACTTTGGTCTCTCCTCACCCCCATGTGCCTTTACCTGCCCCATCCAGCTGCTCATGCCATGTATTTGTATATTGAAAATTGGCCACAGTCTTGGAGCTTAACAAGACTCAGTTGGCAATTCACCAAGTGAATTCGCCTTGCAACTGGCAATTCGCAATCCCCAACACTGCGGCAAGCACATAGGGGAGGGGAGCAAGCAATCAGCGGACTGCGGCAAGGCACGTACAGTGCAGCTTCCGCGCCGCGCAACTTGTTGCTGGCAACACTTCATTTATTTTGATAACCATAAGATTGCGAATGAAAAAATGAAGAAGCAGCAACAACAGCAACAACAGCAACAACAGCAACGACAGCAACAACAGCAACAACAACTGCTGATACTCGTAGTATCCATAATCCCAGGTCAACCCTTAGCCTGTTGCGCCTTGATTGAAATTGCAGCCGACGGGCCACAGATACAGATACAAATTCAGACACAGACACAGATACAGATACAGATACAGATACAGATACAGATACATTCGACACGCATTTTCATTTCGGTGGTCAGGTGTCAGATGACCGCGCCGAAGTTGACAACTGACACGACGGTCCAGGGCCATTTGGCCAGCAACCCAGCTCTGACTATGGCTCTGCCACTGACACTGGCTCTCACTTGCTTGCTGGCCGGGCTGAGACTCTGGCTTTGGTTTAGTTTTCTGGCCAATGGCATTGACATTGACTTGCCTAACCCAACTGGCAACTGGGCGCGGTGGCATTTCATTTCGAAAGTCAATTAATATATTAATATATTAATATGTCGTAAATTAATACAGGCGGCAATTGGCAAGGGAATACCAGGGCTGCGAGACCTGCACGAAATGCCAGGGATGCCGAAGAGAAGATACAAGTAAATTCGAGATGAAACTTCTATTTTTATGGGCATACATCGATTCTTTGAAGTACAAACTTGACAGTTGAACTTAAACTAAGATATGCAATAGTGAGCGACTAAAAGATACCCTGTACACGGTGCCAGTACACCGGAGATGCTAGGGATACTAAAGCAGCGTTATAAAAATAAGAAATTTCGATTTGTTCATTCTACATTATTATAAGCATATACTCCCTATGAGTAACCCCAGTGAGTTATAGGGTATCAGATTTACATACGCCCATCTGGTCACACTGATTGCTATTGTTGATAGGCAACAGGTTACGGTACATGTCATAAATCCCTCGTGCTAACTGTATTGAATGCAGTTAGGGCCAAGACAAATGGTGGAGGACATGAAGGAGGATGAACAGAAGATGATGGAGGCGGTAGCGGGGGAGGTACTCGTTACATTCGAGTATTTATCGTGCCTGCCAGGCTGCCAGTCACATTGGCCTTATAAGGTTTGGCTCTCAGGGCCCAGCTGTGTCAATGGCCATGGCTTTGCTTTTTGGCTTTTCGCCATTGTTGTTGGCCCCTTTGTACATGTGCTAGCCCCACCTACCCACCTACCCGTCCACCTCCTACCGCATCGTAGCCCCCATCACTGCATCAGATATCGTTGGTAATTTTTCAGCCTAGGCTGATTGCTGAGTGAGCTTCACTGTGACTTAGTTTTCTGCACGAGGTCATCGCTTGCGGTCGGACCGCCCGCTGCAACTCTCTCTCTCTCTCTCTCTGTCTCTTTCACTATCTGTCTGACTGTCTGTCTGTCTCGTCTATCTATCTATCTGACTGCCGCGAATGTCTCCTGAATGTTTGCTTACTTTGTTGGCCATTTGTATCTTTTGCCGCGCGCGTCGGGTCACATTAACGGTGCTTTCTCAACGCTCGAGTTCTGCTATTTGATTTCGTTACTTTACCTTGTCTTACCTCAGCTTACCTTTGGATTTTCGCATGCTCTCAAGCCCCGACTGCACTCCCAACTCCCCTCCTTCCCAGCAGAACTGTGCAAGTTCAGCTCAGCGCAAAACAAACAATTAAAGTCATCATCAGAACTGTGGCAATTGTTGTTGCCACACACACTTGCTGACTGCATCGGAACATGCCACATGAATTTCCCTCGCCTGCTCCTCTCTCTCTCTCTCTCTCTCTCTTACACTCATTCCACTGTGCGGTTACATAAGCTTATGCAATAGAAATGCCATAAATAAATTATAGCAAATACATGCGAATAAATTTGTGATTCATTTACAGATAAATTTTTATTTTTAAATTATTTTCGTATAATTTTGTTTAATGCAAGTTTCATATTTTTTCTTTACAGAAAGAAGCGCGATATCATTCTGGCTATATGAAATCAGCTGGCCACAATTATTTATACCATTACTTGTATAATTATTTATAAAAGCATGAATTTATTAATTAAGTTAGCAAACAATTCAGATAAGCAACTAAATATATGAATGAAATTTAAATGAAATTCAGTTGTTTTTATTTCACTTGGAATTAAATTAGTTGAAAATTCAGGTTTTATCAATCTTTGCGAAGCGATAACTCCAAAATGTCCTGGTTAATTTGAAAAGGCTATGAAGCTTTAGCTTCACAAGAAGCAGAACTATCGATTTGCATTCAAGGAATTCCAGGATCTTTCAGAAAAAAATCCGGAAATTTTGACAAGGGGAAGAGTCAGAAAAATGGCCAAAAAATAGAAAATACGCCGTAACTCGGCCATTTGAAAGACTATCCTGATGTCCTTTGGTACACAGATAGTCCTTAACATACCGTATCAAATGCAATTACGAAAAGGACGAAGGTCCTGTCAACAGCCAAGTTATAAGGACTTTTTATTATAGAGAAAATAGCTCATATCTCAGTAATATCCAGACATATCCTGGCAAGTCCTATGTCTAACGATGCGCCTTAGTCAGGACTATCAACTGGCCAAAGGACATTCGGATTGTCCCAGTAGTTATCGAGTTAACAAGGATTTTATATTTTTCAGTCGATTTTTTAAGCCCTCAGACTGTAATTTCTCAAGTGTCTGATCCTTAGATGACCCCATTATCCTTGAACGCCAATCGATAGGTCTGTTCGCTCTGATTAATTTGCGATAAGTTTCACCGAAATCCGTAAGGATATACGGAAGTTATGTCCTATTTAATAAGCACATCATGAGTGACGCATTGCATACTTTTAGGAGGCAATTTATTAGATTACTTCAGAATACGTTTATAGTGATAACTCTAAAATATCATTGCCAAATGAAAAAGGATACTTATTTTTAGCTTCACAAGAAGCAGAACTATCGATTTGCATTCAAGGAATTCCAGGATCTTTCAGAAAAAAATCCGGAAATTTTGACAAGGGGAAGAGTCAGAAAAATGGCCAAAAAATAGAAAATACGCCGTAACTCGGCCATTTGAAAGACTATCTTGGTGTCCTTTGGTACACAGATAGTCCTTTACATACCGTATCAAATTCAATTACGAAAAGGACGAAGGTCCTGTCAACAGCCAAGTTATAAGGACTTTTTATTATAGAGAAAATAGCTCATATCTCAGTAATATCCAGACATATCCTGGCAAGTCCTATGTCTAACGATGCGCCTTAGTCAGGACTATCAACTGGCCAAAGGACATTCGGATTGTCCCAGTAGTTATCGAGTTAACAAGGATTTTATATTTTTCAGTCGATTTTTTAAGCCCTCAGACTGTAAATTCTAAAGTGTCTGATCCTTAGATGACCCCATTATCCTTGGATGCCAATCGATAGGTCTGATCACTAGAATGCAGTTAAGCGTTGTCCCGTCGAAATCCGCAAGGATTTAGGGAAGTTATGTCCTTTTAAATATCCACCTGTTGAGAAACACGTAGCATACTTCTAGGAGGAAGTTATTAGACTGAAATTGGATTTCTTGAACATTTATTTACAGTGAAAATGTAAATAATAGATACAGATTACATTTGTAATATACGGAATTTCTTACAGATATTTTTACATTTTCAAATTTCTCAATTTTACTGATATTCTATTTGATGTAGAAGAAACATAGTA